>HG712467.1:40718-111924 GCA_000499725.1 Eimeria brunetti | reverse complement strand
TCCCGAGGGCCCTGAGATCCCCAGAGCCCCAAGCTCTCTTTGCTGGCAAGCAAAGAGATGTTTCTCACAAAAAGCATGCGGGGACTACCGTATAGGTGAGCGGATGCCTGAAGCTTTCAAAGCCTAAGCCAATCGCTAAGTCAGCTATTGACTTGAAATGATATATGGCAGAGAAAGGTATAACTAAATACAGAGTCCCGATGCTTGAGCGCGTG
This sequence comes from Eimeria brunetti, assembly GCA_000499725.1. Lineage (NCBI taxonomy): Eukaryota > Apicomplexa > Conoidasida > Eucoccidiorida > Eimeriidae > Eimeria > Eimeria brunetti. The sequence continues at coordinate 111,709 of HG712467.1, read as the reverse complement.
CTGCCGAAAACCAATACATGAACACCACAAATGCACCTTCCCCATGGTTGGCCTACTCAACACTCTACATCGGATGGCAGTCAAGCGCAGCACAAAGGGCATGCGGTTGTTCCCTCTTGTGAAGACATAGGGCTAAATCCATGGAATAACACGAATAACTATATGTGGAGAAGTTAGCTGGAATGTAGGTGTGGATTGACGTTAGACCGTAGACCTATAAACGAAGTTGAAGGAGTAAACCCCACTGAGTCCCACGAGCGCGACTGTCCCAACAATCAACAATATCCAACCCAAAGCACTCTATTAACACAAAGTACGAAGCCATCTGCAACGAAAACAAACGGCTGTCCTTGCCACGAAGACACAAGCCGTATTTCCTTTCTGTCCGTTCAGTTTGCAAATCACTGTACATTAGAAACGCAGGCACAAGACAGGCACAATACAGGTTCTAGGAGTATATGAAGAACCATTACGGACTTGCAATGCCTTCAATTGGCTCCCACCTATAAGCCGTAAACAAATAGTAGGAAAGCACTTCGCGGAAACGCACTCAAAACAAGTAATGCCAATCTGTCGCCAAGTGCTTCACGTAAAAAAAAACCTTGGCGAAAAATTCTCGGTGCACAGCATTCGCAACAGTAGTAAGCAGAATTGGGCTTGCCTGCACCTTAGGCATGCCTCTCCTTAAAATTGGTGAGAGGCGTTCTATTTTTGTTTCCACGTTGCCTGTAGTGGCCTGCCAAAAGCAAAGTCTCGGCTTCTTCCGCAAACAACGGATACGCACGAGCTGTCTAGGGTAAATCGCTATACAGATGTCTCCCGAAAGTGATCTAAACACTAGTAAACTGAGAATCTAGTGAATTGGAACTTCCTTGTGGGGACGCCCGTATATTGTATTGCTGGTAGCAGAGAGCGTTACTTGTGGAATTGGTTCGTAAGGTTTGACTTTTGTGGTGGGGCTGAATATAATTGTTTCCGCTTGTGCAGCATCCCTACTGGAAACCTGGCGAGAACGCCCTCGTCGCAACCCCATGATGGCAATTTTTGTACAGTCGGATCTCTGGGGTACCTCAGGTATTCGGGTGTTTTGCTAGCTTGTACGGATCTGTTGCCTGGAGAGACAGCTACATCTAAGCACGAGACAGAGCTTGCACGTTCGCTCTTTTCTAGTGAAAATGTCCCATATCTTGCAGCTCCAGTAGTTCAGCGCATGAACCTGCACAGTGGGCTGTCTGTAGACGACGCGTGCATTACTTCTCCGCCGAGAGGGTATAAGGAACGCGTAACGCGTTGAATCCTTTTTTCCTGGCAAAATGATATGCAGCTCGACGTTATATTCTGATATTTACAGTTCTTTTTATTTTGTAGAAGGCATGTCACACAGGTCGGGGATGGGGCAGCGTGCGTACCAGGCGGTAGGGCCATCACATTGACACGGTGCCAGAAATATTCCATACCGCCTTTGGAAGTGTAGAAAGAATGCTAACAGCGTTTAATAAGCCTTTATTGGTGAAAATGGGCACATTGTGACAAGCAATCTGAAAGCTTCACTCCCCGGGAGCCTCCCAAGCCCCAAAGCCCCTGATCATCCAGGCATCTAACAACTTTAGTTCCATGTCACCCTCCACAGGTGTTTCACATGTATCTGGCGGCTATAGATTCTATGCAATCTTGATACTGATCTGCAGCACGCTAGAAGCAGTGCATAGCCGAACCTCAAATCCTACAGAGGCGCTCATCTCCTCGTGGCAAGCACTCATGAAACAGACTCATTTTGCCAAGTCCCATGAAATGTATCAAAGGAAACAACTGGCCTACTTTGGAGATGAGCAGTGAGTACGGCCGGAAACGTGCTGCTTGATCGTATATCCAAGCGTCGGCACAGTTGCACTTCCTGCTTAAGTGACGCTATCCCTGTCGACGGCTTGCGTCACGTCACCAGATGCAGCTGTGCCAGAGTACAAATATGGCGGGCTTTCACATAAAAAGTGTGAGAAAGCATTACTAGTTCATTTCACTTGGACAAAGCTCTTCGAAGCCAACACATAATCATCAATCACAAGCTCTGATTGAATAATCTTAGTAGTACCTTTGCACCAATGCATCAACTGGCGAGAAGGCCGAGAGGGGCAAACCGCCTGTTATGAGCATATATTAATGACATTTTGCCCATTGGTTAACACATAACTTAAGGGACGGCCAGGGGGCTCCACAATCAGGCAACGACGCCGATATCTGCAACGGGCAGACCACCGGAGCGAATCCCTGGTGGAGAAAAAGCAGTGCAACGTTCTATATTGCAATAGCTCAACGGAGCTTGAAGGCGAAGTCCATTACGTCTTACAGAAGTAATTTTCAGTGACAGGAGAGAGAGTCCTGAGAGAAATGCGAAGGCAGCCAATCTCCAATTGAGCAGCTTCATTAGCTTTCTGCTGCGCAGAGCTGCTAAGAGTGTTGAGGACGTGCACTGTGGTTGCAGCATCTATCTCCCGAGGGTGGCACGGCGCCACTTGCCAGGATGAAACTTACATATTCCATGTTTTAGGCTGCGCACAAGCTGGACAACGCTGCGAGTTGGGGCACTCCCACAAAGACGGCTGTAGGGCGATCCAGCACTTATTTCCAGGGTTTTCTCTTTCACTTTCAGAAGGCTACGGAAATGGAGCGTCAGCAGCGCCATAGCTCTGTGGCCTCTTCAAAGAAAGCCGGTCAGAGTGACTCCAAATTCGTTTCAATCTGCACCTTCGTTGCCCTACATCAGGTTACAGAGATAATAACAACGGTTGCAACAGTCTTTGCCTTATTCGGTAATGACCTGAAACTGTGGGCTACTTCAGTGACAGCCGACCTGCCTTTCGACATAATAACTATTATCTGCCTTGTAATATTTGCATTGGAAATATTTGTTAGTTGCGTTGGCAAGGAGAACTACACATGGCACACTTTTTTCTGGTTCGATTTGATTTCTACTGGAACCTTAGTTTTAGACTTGTCATGGATTTACTATGAAATGTACCTGGTCGTTGAGGAAAATGCCGAGATGGCATCTAGCGACGTAATGCAAGTGTCTCGCGCGGGAAAGGCAGGCTCCCAAGTAGCTAGGGTGCTCAGGGTTATGCGCTTGGTCCGATTGATCCGAGTTGCAAAGCTCTACAAAACACTGGCACTAAGGTTTCAACCTAAGGACGAAGTTACCTACCAGCAAGACTTGTTTCTAGAGCCAGGAGAACGCGCGCCTGATGACGTCGGGCTGGAAGAAGAGACGGAGGTCGTAGATGATGGAGGCGAATATGACAGTAAAATCGGGAGGGAACTTACGGATAGAACAACTAGAAAAGTTATCTACATAATACTGGTTATGACTATAGTGCTACCATTTCTCTCTGAGGATCAATACCTTTCAAGGACGAGCTCGGAGCAATCAGGATTGGACAGCGTCGCAGAGTCTGCTACAGCGGCCAAGCGATACAATACAGCTCCTTGGTGGCGAATGTATTCCATGAATACCGTTTACTACATCAATTACCACCGGAAACACGGTATCGGGTACGTAGAAGGCGAAATTAACCCCCAAAATTTGGTTTACATAGAACTGCCGCTCCCTTTAACTCACGTCACTGAGTCGGCTGGGCGAGTTTTTGTAGATATGGCATGTCTCGGCTTCAAGAGTTGCGATCATCCCTTGGAACTGCCGCCTCAAAGAGCCGCAGATCTCTTACTTGCAAGCGCTGTCAACGGCACAATGCTGACCGATGAACTTGAGTCAATAGACTCATTGAGACCCAGTGAAAGGGAAATTTTTTCCTCCGCGTTTTGTGAAGGGCCGTCTGAGGAGGTTGCGGGGCCCCTTGAAACCCAGAAAGCCTCATCATGTGTGTCTGAGAACATTGAAACGTTCAAAGCAGTGTATGACAAACGCGAACTTTCGCACTTGGAGTGTGCCCTGAGTATGCTGAAGACAGTTTTCGTGTGCCTGATCATGGTTATTGGAACAGTGGCAATTAATCATGACATAAATACTCTCATCCTGAGACCCATAGAACGAATGATTACCAAGATGAACAAAATTAGAAATAATCCTCTTGCGGCCACCAACATGAACGCAGAAGGAGAGGAACGCCAAAGCGAGGAGAGTGCCGACAGCGCAAAAGGCGATCCGCTACAGGCACTAAAAACCTGGATGGGTGGTAAAAGCTCGAAGACGCAGAAGGAAAACTATGAGACTGCCATTTTGGAAAAAACCATCATAAAAATTGGAGGTCTTTTAGCCCTTGGCTTTGGAGAGGCGGGAGCTGAAATCATTGCTAAGAACATGCACACCGCAGATGGAAACATAAATGCGATGATAGAAGGGCGCAAGATGGAAGCTATTTTTGGCTTTTGTGACATCCGGAATTTTACAGATGCAACGGAGATACTGAAAGAAAAGGTTATGGTGTTTGTGAATCAGATTGCAGAAATCGTCCATGGCACTGTGGACCAGTTCTCCGGCAGCGCAAACAAAAACATAGGAGATGCATTCCTTCTCGTATGGAAGTTTCCAGAGAGGGAGATAGCCGACGGAATAAAAGAGCAGATTATTGACACTGTCACGAGCAACAAGCTGGCAGACATGGCAGTGATGTCCTTTGTTAAAGTCGTGGCTGGAATAAACAAGTCACATACCTTGGCTGAATACAGGGAAATACCTGAGATAATTGAGCGCATGGGAACCGGTTGGAAAGTAAAGATGGGTTTTGGCTTACACGTCGGATGGGCTATTGAAGGCGCCATTGGATCGGAATACAAAATTGACGCTTCATATTTGTCCCCAAATGTGAATATGGCTTCCAGACTGGAGGCAGCAACCAAGCAGTATGGTGTGACGATCCTCATATCGTCCGACCTGTATGATATCATGTCTCCTCAGACGCAGACGTACTGCCGCCAAATCGACCGAGCGACTGTAAAGGGCTCCAAAGTGCCTCTAGGCCTCTACACAGTTGACTTAGACCCGGGTAGACTGCAGGTCCCAACACGGACTCCTGTGACCGTTGCCTCCAAGAACACGTCTTCCCTCCAACGACAGCAGAGACTCCGCGAAAAAAACAAGCTCTGGTCTAGTCGCACATCGATTTCGGCAATGTTTGAGACTGACCCTGACATTGTGTCTATGCGTGAACATTTGACCAAAGAATTTCTCGGTACGTTTCGTTCGGGGTTTAGGCACTATGAAGCGGGCGAGTGGTATACCGCTCGAGAAATATTTGTGCGCACACAGTACATGCTGGGTGTAGAGGACGGCCCTTCCACTGTCCTCCTCCACTTCATGAGCACGAAAAACTACGTCGCCCCCGAAGATTGGGGTGGCTTTCGTGAGCTCATAGAGAAGTGAGGCAGATCTGCATGAAAAGCCACCGTGAGAGCGGTCTAAACTGCTACCCTGGCGGTTTTTGCACGTTTGTTGTGTGGTCCCTATGGCATGGGCTGCCCATAGCTAGTACAGGTAGTTCTACCTGGGTGCAGCGTGCTTACTAAGGGCCAAGTAAGCGTTTAAGAATTGTCTACAGTTTTAGTACGTGCAGGAAAATGTGGCTTGGTTTTGCTTGCATGCGAGGTTGCCTTGTAGACTAGTTGGCAAGATGGGTTGCCACTCAACACAGGTCGCCTTCGCTTCCTCAGCCCCAGACCTTGGGCCGCTGCGCACGGACTCCTGGGGACTGGACAGCAGAACTGCTTTTTGGGAACTCTCCTCGCGACTTGAGGATTTCTCCATTGCGACTTTACTAACGTGGATAAACGTAGTCTTTAGGACGCTGGTATTAGCAGCCTTCGGCTGAAAGACGACTGCTTCTCGCTAGACCAAGGTAGTCTGCATTAAGGACATAGGTAACTGCTCCACAGCGAGTTGCCAAGAGAACTGGACGCGGTAGGCAAGCAGGTTTAAGCACTCGCTTCCGCAAACAGCTTATTCTAACTTATTCTACAACGGCAGGTCAGAATGACTGAGGCTTGGCTCACCAGCATTTTTCCTTCTCTCCTTCAGCTCGCCTCACGAATCTAGTCCTTTGGCGCGTCATCGTGTGCGGGGGCTCAGGACCCCATCTGAGCGCATTAAAGGAAGCTGCTTCGCCATTAGGTCTTTGTTGGGAGCCGAACACGCTCAGAGAAAGGCACCTTACAGCCTTAGGGTCCTGAGATCTCTAGAGGCTCAACTCCCTTAGTTGGCATGCAAAGGGTCCTCTGGAACAACAGCGATGCGCTTGCATCCGTATGGGCAGCGGCCGGCGGGTCCTTCGACTTTGGTTATCTGATCTACCGAAATCAAAAAACAATTCTTCTAGGTATCTGTGTTTTTTAGTGTGACGCATTGAGGAGCAAAATACAGTGCTGCGCGCATCTCTATACTGCGTATGATTGGCTGTTCCTTCGATTTTTGATATAGGATCTAATGATTTCACCCACTCGAACTTTTCACAACGAACACGCTGAGGGCGCGTGGTGTCTGGAACGCCTCATATGTGGAACGGCGTCTTATTTTTGTCAACACCATCAGAGGAAGGATATTTCCTCGTGGGAGATATCGCGGTGGCACTGCCAATCCAACAACACACCTACATTCATGAATTTATGAATTACGCAGTGAGCATTTAACCAAGGGCAAGGCAGTGCATGCCAGCTGCTCCGCCCAACATTCTCTTGCCGAATCACCCTTGGTCCTTTGTCAGCTGAAATGATCCTGGAACAAACTCCAAGGGCATGTATGTCCGTTTCGTAGTCCCTATCTGCGAGTCAAATATGGAAACGAATGCATTTCACTTTTTTTGATCCTAATACGTCAATTTTTTTAATCTGCAGTGGCAGGATAAGGAAAGGGGAGATGTGCCTGACATTCGCTACAGCATATTCTCACAGCGCTTATGAGCTCTAAGAGGATCCAGAACATACAAACTCTTGATGGACATCGTTATGCCACGACTGCACAGCGTCATCTGCTCGTAGTGATTGTTTTTCTAGCTTGCTTGACGGGGAGATATCCACACTTTGGCCCATCTCTCACTCCCGTTCACATATAAGGTTGAGTGTCAATTAAGTGCCAAGTGTAGCCAGCCCCGGAGTGGCGCATTATTTTGGACCTCAAGTAACTTAAAGACTCTGAAAGAATAAGGCATGGGCACGAGATAAAAGGCGCGCTGCCGAGTCCGCCATCGGCTTATGGCCCGCTCACGGAGACTGGGTGCGACAATTGGAAACGGAAGTGACAAGCAAAAGGTCAACAGGCGAATTGGACTCGCACAGAAGAGCTTGCAAGGGGAAGAGCGGCAAGGTCAACTCCTGCAGCCAACCCGTCATAGGTAGTGCAAGGTGAAAAGCGACAAAACGAAGCTTAAAGGCAACATGTCTATGCCACGGAGTACAACGCCCCCTTTCGTAAGAGGATCTGCAGGCAGTTTACAAATTGACATCCTCCGGAACGGATGCCAGCTGAATGTCGACGCATGAGAGGCGCATCTACATCTACAGCGACCGCGCGGGTGCCTTCACGGATATAATATTTTCTTACCAAATTCACGTCTTATACCTTTGCCTCCTGATGTTTCCGATAAGTATTGTTCATTTTTGCGTTGTATCCACGTTGTAGAATGCACTATAGGTGGCAGCAAAACAGCGCATTGACAGTCATCACGCCGAGAAGGGCCGCTAACACACGTGCACATCTCTCTTACACATTATGAATTGCCCTTGTGTAGCTTTGCTAGGCCTTGCGGAAAACATGTTTGGGTCGCTTGCTGAGCAGCTAACGTGTACTGTCCTCTATTTTTCTTCTTATGCGCTTTAGCGTCAGCATATAGTGAAGCTGAGACAACGCAGCGCGGCCTCTGTTTCGGGCACCAGGTGCTCCTGTGCATCGAAAGTATAGGATAAACTAAAATACCTGTGTTGATGCCAAAAACTCCGAAGTATGGCGTTGGATTTCGTCAGTCTGGCACCGGATCCAGCCTTTTCATAAGCTTAAATGCACATTCTGATTGCAAAATTCACGGAAAAGGAGCGTCCGTTGAATACTGCAAGCGCCCATCGAATATTCTGGAGCGGGCAGTATCACCTACGGGAGAGGCTGCTCCCTGGTATATTCACAAATGCTGTTCTTCCACTTTATATTTCGTTTAATCTATTGCGTATGCCTTGAGCAAAATTGCGTAAAAGGTGCAAGGAAGGCTATCAAAATAGAACATGAACAAAAGGGATTTTTCGGCTTACTCCCGGCCGCTGGTCACCTGCCATTCGCTTTTGAAGCCTATTTCAAGCTCAACAAAAGCTGACTGTGGCATCGTTCTACCTTGTGGATCGGGCACTAATCTAGGCCTATTTGCGTTTCCCCATCCGAAGCTTCTTAACCGCCCCGAAACAAAAGTCATAACGCAATGCCAGCCAAACCCCGCAACGGGTCAACCAACGTAGCCGACTGCTGGCGTTGGAGGCCTAGTATACTTTCGCAAATGTAGATGCAGGAAATGAAGTTGCACGCGCAACAACTGTCTCGACAGGGTTGTCGCGCTTGATTTGCTTGTCACTATTCCTTTGCGCCGGAATTACTTGGCGGTTATTCTAAACAAAATTGGACTTAAACGGTCTCTGGTTAACTTCCAACCTCTATTGTGGGTAGTAAAACTCGTTCCGGGGTTGCTGCCTGCGCACCGCATGAGATAGCGTGCTTATTATGGTTGTACAAGAGTGGAGTAATTTAATCTGCCGCTTCCTCTAGAGTGTGCAGCTAGTGACTGAAAAAGGTAAAGTGTGCTTAACTAGGGTATTGCGCGGCCAGAAAATTGGTGACAGTGGATTTTTCCGGTCAGAAAACGGTGCTTCGGCGCGGACCAGCGATGGGGAAGAGCAACGGGTCGAAGAGTGTGCTGTTGTACTATAAAGCCATCCCACATAAAGGAGGAAATCAAGCCATCTTGATGAATTCTTCTGGATACAGAACCGCCAGTAGTGCATGAGCGGGTGAGCTTGATGGATTCCTCCTGAAAAGCTGCCACCTAGTGATTCGCCGTGGTCATGTTGTGGTCGTTATTAAGCCGGTTCATAAACTCGCGCCCACCTGTTGCTAGTTCATGAAGCGAGAATATTAATGCTCTTCAGAAAACTATAGAGCTTCCAGGCATGAGCAACGAGTACACATAGCACTCTGGTTGCTGCAGCTGAGTCCGAACAGGTGATGAATCCTGCTTGATGAGCCCATCCACAGCAACGTAGGTGGAGCTTCTAACTGATTGTAGGCGCATACGTGAAGTCCAATGGTATATCCGTCCAGTTCCTTTCAGTACACGGAAGATTCTACAAGGGTCTGGGTGTGTGGCTGCCCCGCCACCCTCACTGCTGATATTATGTAGAGATATATAGATATATTTTGTGGGCAAGCAAAGGCATATATTTCGGTTAAGTCCCGGATGGCCCATCCGGCTCGCTTCACTGTTGTGCTGACCCTGGGATAGACAGTTTAGGCGTGACCGTACACTTTGGACACAATACAAATATGAAAGTAAACTGGGACACAGTCTGTGGAGTCCAAACTTCGTCCGGCAGCACAAGCGACCACCGCCGAGACTGCAGTGCTTGATCTGTTTTCCGTTGTTGAGCTTAGAGAGAACTGCCGCTGCCAAGTAGTATGAGGAGAAAGCCATATGGGAAGTAAAGAAACATCGCAAGGTGTAAGTAGTTGCAGAGCACTGTTGTTGACCTGTAAGGCTTCAGGAGAGTGAGCCGTTGGTACTACTCTCGATAGACCTGTCTGTGAAGCCGTTAGCCGGCAAAGCCACCTAAAAAATTCCTTCATTATCGTAGTGGTTAAAAGTCTTCGTCGGGTGCGTCAAAGATTAATGACTAGTTTGGGCAGTAGTGTGCCTGTCGTATAAGTAATGCCGACGTTTTCTTGGGCGCTACATGACTGCGTAGAACTCGTTCAGACGCATTGTATACTTTTGCTCTCTTTCTGTCGGACAGAACTGACAGGCATTTTTTGATGATTTCGTGAGTCTACGGCTTGTTAAGATACTATCGTCCAAAATGCTGTGTACCTGTCGTGGGTTGTTCGGAAGGAACGCTTCTCGAAATCAGGCAGCACGAGTACTTGGGGCGATGTCAGGCCTCGAATAAGGCTTCTGAAGGATTTGTCTTCCCGCAGCGTCCAAGCAAGCTGTTTATCTCTTTTTACATAAACCCATTGGAGTAGCCATAGTGCAAGAGAACCCAGTAGAGGAGTTGTAGTAGTACGGTGAGACACCAGTAAACCTGTTGGCGTCTGTGCGAGTGACTACGGCTAGTGGTCACTTCCGAATGGCCTGTGCCACCGCCGGATCTGCTTTAACTCGCGGTGGGGAGGAACAGACATCCATGGACCTGATTTGTTACATAAAAAACAAGCGCTTCTATGATTTCGAAAGACACTGACTCTCGTTTTGCTGCGGCAAAACACACCGAATTCGGCAAAGTGGCGCCTGCAGACTCCGGTTGAACACAAACACACCATCCATGTATAGGACCACCCATCCCCCCGCAGTTTGCGTCAGGAAATCGTGGTTGAATTGCCGCTGCAGTTTGGCAGGTGGATCTATGAGGCGAATAGATATACACGTGCACTCTACCTTGGGGATGCGGGTATGGAACGCAGCCTTACGCATGCCGACGGGGTGCATTGCGCTATGCAAAAATGACTCAGCATAGTCATATGAGCTCTTTAATGGTGCATTTTGCACAATATCGATTATATAGCCAATTCTACGCCTCGAAAGCTTCTGTTTAACCATGATTTTGTTTAGGGGATTGACGTGGATGCACTTGAGCCACCTTCCGTAGTTTCTCTTCGGAAATTCCGTATTGTATTCAAGAGCAGTGGTTGGCAGTTGAACGTTGTCTTTTCGTATCAACTCGTGTGCTCGCCACTGTATTTTATCTCCAAGATGGGGGAGTCGCCGGTACATTGGGCCAAAGCTTAGGGATGCTCTGGGGATTAGTCCTATGCGGTGAATTGCACGTGCCGTTGGCGGCCGGCCCATTATTACTATTACTATTGAGAACTCTTTCTTCAATTATGCCCACCTTTGATCTTCCCCGTGGAGTGATAGGGTCAAATCCCCCACAGCCCCGGCGTTCGTCGCACGACCTTCACGGTGGAGTGCAGTCATTTTTCCGTCGTTTCCGGTGCACTGCATAGAAGCCTTCTCTTTCCTTTCTCCTCGAGGCACTGCTTGTATTTCCCTCTTCCAGAGGAGGGGCCAATGTCGTTGGTAGTGTTAAGAGGTGCACGTGGTCACCGTCTCCTCTCACATAGACCTCGATCTCGCTGGCAGAGGGGCGCACGTGCTCTACAGTGGGTAACCCACGGCTGGCCGAGGATTATTTCTTGATGAATGTCACATCTGCGCGATCAGCAACGGCGAATTCATTCTTGTTGAACTGTTCTTGGCGGAAAAGTGTTTCAAAGCAAATGGGATGCGAAAATCAAGCTTAGTTAAGCTGAGCGAAGCTCTTGAAAGTTGCCACCTCCCCAAGAGATGTCAGGTCGTGATCGATCTTCATGTGGGGCTACCAAAGGTAATGAGGGCCTTTGTTCTTACCAAATAACTGCCTTGAGCTGCAACAGTTCCGAAATGTTTAAAGCTAATGGTTCGGGCAAGGTTTGTGAGATGCACCGGAGATCCCATACAGCCCCCGGCTCCCATTAACTCCCCTTTGCTTGCCAACCCAGGGGGGGTTGGAGACATATGAGTCTCAGGGATATCGGGAACTGGAATATACCCGTACTACTTGGCGCATAGGACAGTATGCTCTGCTCCACAATTTGTGCCCACAACGGCAACACGAACGAACGCACGCAACACTCAGTAATGAGTTCAGGTGAGGTCCCTAGCCTCCTCACAAGCTGAGGCGGCAAGACACTAGGAAAAAAGGAGGAGCGGCGGACAACGGAAATCTTTTGTTGAGCGAGCCCTCAGTCCCATTTCTGTCCGTGTCGTGCTTCAGCAGGATATTCAGGAAGAAAACTCCGATCATGTACTTTTTTAAGCGCGGATCAAATAATAGTGAATGTCAATGGTGTTCTTTTACGAGACACCTACCTACGGGCACTACAGTGTATGTGGGGCTGGCGAGCAACTATAGTTTCCCAGCATCAGGCCGCTGTTACTAAGTTTCAGGTGGCTCAAGGTACGCAACGAATGTAGCAAACAAAACAAAACCACGAAGTTTAAAGGCAACGGTTTGGCTTTCTGCAGGTAAAGTGTTCTGTGTGGGTCCCTGCTCATCCGGGCACAGCGGCCCAACGGACTATGGTTCGGTACGAAGGGGTAGCCTGGCGTGGGTTGCAACTCGTCCTGCCGCACTATGCGAAGACAGCCTCGAACGTATTAAGTGAGAAACCTTATGTACAGCATTTTAGTCACTTACTGAATGCATAATAAGTGGAAGTCCGCACTTACATCCGTTTACATGTGTTGGCATAAGACAACCCAACATACCGAGCAAGGCAACGCCTCCAGGTTGGCAAAGTTTCCCTGATTGCAGTAAAAATGTACTGCGTTGGTTCTTCAAGCACAGCAGGATAAGGGCCTGAGGACGATGCGAGATAGAGCGGGGTGATATGAGATGAGATAGCTGCCTTGCAACACTCGCTTGCATGCCACAAAGACTGTTGCAAGACAACACCATATGCAGCCACTGCGATGCAGTCATTTACTAGGTGCACTAACGCTGCAGGCAACTGAGAATGGCTCGCCTGTCAATGCAGAAGCGGCCTGCAGGCGAGAAGCATATATGCCAGCCTTCCTTAGTGTGGGACGGCAGTAATGCGCTGGCATACATCGTGTATTTATTATCAACATGGAGATGCCAGCAAACCATCAATGCTAAAAAATTGATGCTGGAATTACTGGTATGGGGAATAATAGAAATTCTCTCCCACCCCCAACAAAATAAGGCAGCAATAGAATTACGAATGGAAACTACTGCCGGCACTGATCTCCTAGACGCGCGTAAATAGACGAGCAGAGGACTTTGGAAAGGCAAATGCGATATCAAATGGCATTATAAGAGTGGAATTACTGGCCGGGATTCAGACCCTAGGGGCTCATGAACCAACAGGCAGAGGTGTGAGAAAACTGGAAAGCTATTCCAAATGGTCAGAAGAACGATAACTCAAGCGGATTCTGGCAGATCCTCTATGGTCAGCAGATCCTGAGCTCAATATGCTGGGAGTGTTGCTGTGCCGGCATGCGCGATTTGGCTTGGCTTGCCGGAGCGTGTGCATCGTGTCTGTTATCACCGCTGCCCTTGAAAGAGATTATATTGCATGTATATCTTTTTTTATATACCCTCAGTGCCCAAACACTTCCCGGTTGTGATATGCACTTCTTTGTATGCCTGCAGCTACGTCGCCACACTCGGGCCGCTGGCTGGGCGGTTGCCCGCGTGGATACGGGACTTGCGTCATAGCAGAGGCTTAACTCCTATGTTTCTCCAGATTGGGCCTTCAGTTCCAAAAAGCAGCTCCGAACCAACACGGCATAGGACGCCGTGGTTGACAAGTGGCCAAGCTACTTTGTCGGCCCATATCTGTGGACCATGGGCAGGCAGCTGTTGCATCGCAAGTACGCAGCAGTACTTAATGTCCTTTGCCCAGTTCATAACTCTTCTTCCCGCTTTTTTTTTTCTACGTTTGGAGTAATCCATCGTGACACAGCACATGACGGCTCCTGCTGCCTCTATGGAGAAGCGCAGTGGCAGATGTAGTGTGGCTTACGGGACGTTATTGCCTATGCCTTGTCTTACCTATTTCTTATGGATTGTAAGGTGTGTCCCTATCAATTGTGTATAAAGCGAGAGGCGCTTGGTCTTCGCTACATGTTAGTCTGTAGCACACAAGCCGCTTCATGTCGAACCAGCCTCTGGCTCATGACACCGGTGTGCTTATGGGGCCCGGGGATGTTTGGGATGCCAGCTATTTTCCTAATTTTCTGGTTTCTCATATCGAGTATCTGCAGCTTAAAAGGTCCGTGGAACATCAGGCACCATCACCTTGCAATGCTACAACCATGCTACATACGCGTTGGCCCGCAGTTAGCAAGACGGCTCTAAGGGATCGCTAGCTGTTTTTTGGGAAACTCTATTGCAGTTCGCAACGGTTCATCGCTGGTGTGGAGATAGCAAGCTACAGCGGCGACTGAGCGGAGGGAAGCGGTCGGCCCGATCCAGGGGGCGGAAGCCATAGTCCTGGGCACCCCAGCAGCTCCCGCTAGCCTGGTCAGGAAGCAAAATGAGAAAAAACAAGTGATAGTGCGGTTTAACAGCTGGAAACTGCGGGCTTCTCGTGGTTACTAAATCCTGGGGGCCCAGCGATGACACGCTAGTTAGGGCACAGCCTCTGCGGAAGCACTGCTGCGGTGAAGTATAGTAGCAGTTCTTACTCGCTTGGCGGAAATCAGGGCTATTCGATGCAGGCATCAATTATTTCCGGATTGATTCGGGAACACCGCTGGTAGGCTACCTAGAAGTACTAAGATAGTGTGTCTCGGGGACACGTGTAGGTGTCTAGCAGGGCCAGGCGCACTTCCTGGTGCATGTGGCATACGAGAAGTCCTCACGGGGGCGGGGAGAGGGGTGAAATATTAAAGGGCAATTCCGTTAGTGAGTTTTACTACTTTCTTATTACTGAACTGCATGAGGATATGCTTCGCGTAAAGCAAACTGAATGGCTAGATCTGGTGCTGCGTGTGCGGCACACATCGGCACGTTTCACATGCCGCGGACCACGCTACTTTGTTGAAGGTTACAAAGTACATTATTGAGTATATTCTTCAAAGTCATTTAGACGCTAGACGCTAGGCATGCTTTATCGGTCGTACTGAAGGCTGTGCCCCGTTGCTTGTAGGGCGCGGTTGGACCACCTGAGGACTGCTCTCACCATGGAGCGCCCGCGATGTGGCTAAAAGTGGCTTCACTGTAGGTCCGCTATGCTGGATCAGCTCCATAGAGAAGGCATTGGAACTCTGGTTGCTCACAGAAGTAGGCACTAAGTGGAGAGCACGACGCCAGGTGTACTGCTGGTGGCAGTGCGACAACCTTCGTATGTTTATTGCCAGACGAGTTGCGCCACATAGCATGTTTAGCCTGCCGCTCCAAATTCAAATTAATTTTCAGGACCGAAGGAGACATCCCTGCGCAGTACAGGTCCTCCAGTCCCACAGTTTGGCTTTTGGGGCCCCCTCAGCCCGTTCAAGCTCTTTGTCGCCCTTTCTTGCCACTATATCTGATAGACAGTGTAGTGAGCATCGTCTCCAAAAACTTGTCACTCCCTCACGACAGCATGGACATGTGTGGAGGCCCTGAAAAGCGAGCTTCCTGCTCTTCCTATTGCGACCAGAGTTTTCGCCTAATCCAAGTTGTTCTTGCAAAGGTCCAAATATTTTACTATAGGGCATTTTCCAAGGGGTCATTTGCTTACGGACTGAAAGGAACCCGAAGGGGCGTCAGTTGCGGTACTCCACAGGGAAGGCTTACGTCTGCTATGCGGAAGTACGGTCTGCACCAGTGGAGCCACCAGAAACTAGCTCTGGTGTAGTGTACGCATTCCCGCTAATGCTAGCCATGGACGCTGTAGGAAGACCAAACAGCTCGGGTCTTTGGATCCAGCGGCAGCGCGCTGGATTGAATGACAAGTTTAACGGAAGCACAAGCGTTTCCTCTCGTCGTTTACTAGAGGACCGAGGAGTTCCACAAGCCAGCACAACCAACTCATGCCCTGCGGCTGTGTTCAGCGACAGGCTAAGGAGGGTGTTTATGCTGTTTTTTATAAGCTTCACCCTCCAGGCAGTGGGTTGTTTGGCCCAGGGTACCTCAACAGTAGAGACAGTGTGTGGGTCATCAGGATGCTCTCAGAGGCTCATTATCGAGCTTGAAGTGAACAACCTTGACGTATGTAATTTATAATGCTCCCCAAAGAATTGCCGTATCTCCTGAATGCGTCGCGCTTCAAGGCGCATATAGTTTTGTGATTCTAGAACTGGAGCATCCTGGTTGTTTCTCCACTTGCCCAACTGATTCTGCGTAATCACCGCTTTGTTGCTGCCTTGTCTTCTGGGGTGCCTCAGAAGCTGCAGTTTCAGTGGGAAGCAGGCGATATAAACGAACGATCTCCACGGAAAAGCGACGCAGGCAACGCTGGAGTTGTTGTCACCGTGCAAAAGACTGCTGTATCATACTCGTACGGCCTCACCTATGTAAAGGTAAAGTTTGGGGAGGGGGAATTCCTGCTTCCTCAGACAGCCGCCTCCCTTGCCTTTTTTCAAATGCAGTTATTGTCGGGGCTTTCGATTAATGTAGGCACTTGTGGAGTGCCGATCCCTAGCCCGGAGATGTAAATAAGAAGATCGTGTTCGCGAAGGCAACTGAATGCATGCTTAGAACATAAATGGGAAGCAACTGCAAAGAACCCACCACTGGGGTGCGCCGCCGTTTTGCGTTTTCCCGAGTTTCAGGCAGTCCCCTACAACTGGGTTGAGTTCGCCCATCGCGCCGGTTTGTGGCAGGTTAAAAATGGTGGAGAAACATTTTGTTCTGAAACGTGGGGATCAAAATGCCAGGATGAACATGGGGAAAACGGATATCCCGTAAATCCCAATTCGGGCCTTCCTGTCGATGGAGCTCAAGGGAAGTGCTGCTGGTGCCCATCAGTATGGCATTTATGGCTGAAAAACCCCAATAGGGGAAGGGAACCAATGCTGAAATGCAACTTCTGGGGTTGGTGCTAAACGGATCCTGAATGTGGCGCAGCAAGAAGCGCTTAATGGTTCACAAAGATGCAGAACGTACACCAGATGATAGTAGCACATCACGAAGAATTCTTCCGCAACGATTCTGAATGTATTCCACATGCTAGAGGCACATCAGGGTTAATTCTTAGTCAAGCAGCTGGATGCTTAACGCGGGAGCAAAGTGTTGCTTGCTCTGGCTTTGTGTACTGTTTCGTAGGACTGCGATTTGGCAAAATCCCAGATCCTTACCTGACGAAATTCTGCCCCGTGGTCGAATATCCATGGTACCGTATGCTGAAGGTTAGCGAGAATAGAACATGGTTTTTCAAGGTTCACGTCGCTATATCTTGGTGGAGTGAGCAAGAGCCACTATAACTAAGCATGGACCATCCTACAGCGCAACGGCTGGCGTGGGCCAAATAGCCTACGAACCAAACTTTTCAACAATCACAGTTCTGATTCAGCATTCAAATATTGCTATGCCCAATCATGGGAAAAGTACCCTTTTTACTCGCACCTGGAAACCTGAATGTTGAACGAAAACAACGACCTGGTTCAGCCGCATGCGGTTGAACGCAGAGATGCATGGCTTTTTTGTGTACGCAGGGCCCCCAAACCCCTCCAGCCTTTCAGACGAGGAATATAAAGCCGAATGCAAGAAGAAAATTTCGGAAGGAAGCTATCCCGAAAATTTTGATTGTTCACAGAGACTTCACACAGAGGCAGGAATGGCTGATGCAATTCTTGAGCTCTCAGATGCCACAAAGGTCGCTCGAGATTGTGAGGCAGCGCCGGCTCACGAATAGATACGAAACGCACATTTCTCATCCGTTTTGCCCAGGCAATGATGAATTCCTGAGGTTGCTCATCTAACTCACTGACAGTCCTGCATACGGATCAAAATAAGCGACTGTCTGATAAGTCATATTGCCAAGTGACTGGAGGCCATACTAGTGTATGGGTGATGCCTAATCTGCGCAGCGACATTTGACGTCACAGCGCGTTTGATGAGCTCAGAGATGCCTGATGCTCCTGTGAGTTGCACTGCAGTGTCTGGGTGGTGCAGCGTGCCTAATGACTGCCGACGTGGTCTTGCTGACGAGTGGAGTCGCACCGCAACAATTAGCGAGAGATCCACAAATACATCTATACACGTGAATATTGTGTTCCTCTTAGGACCCCAATGTGAAGGGTAAATATGTCTTTTTGCCAACTGCTCCCTCCACTAATGCCTGGGTGCAAGAATCCCGCATAACAGTAAGCAGCTGCACAAGCGCCTGATTTCGACAGCCACATAACAGATATATGGCAACACCGTTAGTTATGCCTGCGGTTGAAATGAGTTTTTCAAAATAGAGACAGGGTTCTGGTGGGGGAAGCTCATGCGTACTGACTTGCAGGAAGGGTGCTCAGATTCGGATGATCTGGAAGCTTGGGGTGTTAGCGAGACTGACAACCCTGACCTGGCAAGATTATGCAAATCTGGTTCGAGACCATTGCACAAGGCTGGTTGCTTCCTAGATTGACGCTGCACAGAGTGCTGATGTTGCCAAGGTTCGCGAACCGTGCTGTGATGAAACGGTCTCTCCCAGACCCACGCAAGCTTACGGAAACACAGTACCGAGTCATTGCTTCGTTGTGTGGGGCTCTGCCAATTCAGGTTCACCTTTCTGTAATCCGAAGAGCTGTTTGAGGCATATGATTGTCCTTGACGAGAAACACGTCACAATCGATGGCAGCACGTGCGACTTACCCGGAGTGTCACTACAGCAATGGGGAAGGGAGGGCTTTTGTGATTATGCAGCAGGGAGCTGTTTTGCAAAAAATCTAAAGTGGTTCCAAGAATACAACGAAGCAGCCACACAGGCCGGCCAGCCACCCCCTTATGCTGTAAGTCATGCACGAAATGGAGTATTCCGAACCGTGCTTACATTTAAGGAGTATCGGCTCCCCACTCTACCAGGGAAAGCAACCCAGGAACTGACTTGTAGTTTCGGCTGAAGTGAAGGCTTGATTGGCCCCCTTCAACCCGTGATTCTGATCTGCTGCAGCTGGATTACCCACCAGGCAACTTCCCGCGTTACCACGCGGGTCTGGAAAATGCGAATGAATCAATAGACATCTCACATGCTGGCCCCTTTGAACTGCACCGTTTGGCCTTTGCTTATCCAGGAAATCACAAAAGTACGGTCCGTATTGAAATGAACGCTGGTCTAATTCGCTGGATTCAGTCTTCATCACCGGGTCAAATAACCAGCATAGCGTGAGTGGCCTTCCCCTTATCCTCGAGCCGTAGCACGGCCATACGAGGCTGTAGTGAAACGCGAACTCTGTAGCTCATGTTCACCAGAGCCCTCTCCACATTTACCGCCAGCGGTAAACAGCCACTATAATTCGTTTAAATGTTCAAGCATATGCATAGGGCTGTACCGGAGAGTTTGCTTGTAATACATTGCATCCTGTACGGTTTGGTTGCAATCAAACTACAGGCCCCCAGCACCACGTGAATGCGATAATGCTCAGACATTCGGCTGCCCGCTTAAAGTCTATGTATTAAATTCAGGTATGTGCAATCGCTGATAGTAGTTGGAAAACGTGCTCCCTTTTTCACCACTTCTTCGTGTAACTTCGACATCTGCCGCTCAGTCGTTCAACGAGTGCTGAAAGTTCCTGATTAATTAGCAATTGTACATTTTCTGGAGAATGTTTTGACCGATTAGGAACTGTTGATGCGACTTTCTATTTGGAACTGCCATATTGTACAGAACACGGCAGCGACGAGCCAACGGATAAGGTGGGCTACGGATAAAGTTGTGGGACGGGGGGAGGATACGTAGTGCCGAAAATCATGCAGAGCTGACCCAAATCCACTAGGTAGTGGCATTTGCCGTGCTCCGCGCATTGTGTAAAAGTGCGCTGCAGCGAATATTCCCAAAATATAGTTTGATGGCTGTGTTGCTTCAGTTAGACCCGGTCTCGGCTGTGCAGCGGAATGTGCGGGCTGGCTCCAGCGAAGCATTTGATCTCACTTTGCGCCTTACAGCCGTTGTTCAAGAGTTCGACTTCAACTGTGTAATGAAGCTCTACGATTCAGAACTTAATCAACTAGACATAAAGGCATTTGATCTCCTTACAGGGAAGGCGGCGGTGAGCAAGACGTAGGCTAGTAGGGTTGGGATACAGCGGTGTTAAACGCCTTTATTACCACTTATGGAGAGGAATCACCTTCAATGAGTCCTCTAGAATATATCAAGGGATCTCTGGGGCTCCCGTCCAGATCTGTATGCCCCTGTGTACCCGGAGCGGGGCAGGGACCCCTGCGAACCCTCCTCTCCCGGAGTTTCTGCGACAGTTCTTTAAAGGACCCTGATATATTTGAAAGGCCCTATTAGGCTCCTGAGGTCTGTCGCGGGAATATAGAGGTTTTCGATGTTCTAGTTGGGCATGCGTGAGTATTGTTTGTAGGACTTGCCGCCAGCTGTAACAAATCCCACTGGAGAAGTTACCGTTGTCGAACCGCCCGAAGTAAGACATGAATTGTGCGTTTATGCCTAAAAGAAGCCTCACGATCCCCGCTTCTACGGGCGGAGTCAAACATGTTTACAGGGATGCCTTCGATGGAGCCCTTGGTGATGTGCCGCCTGGTGCAGCGATTTGTTGTGCATTTCAGGATACACGCAACTGGTTTCAAAAACTCATGAATGTAGTGCCAAATGACGGCGAGTGCGACTGCGCATTCTGGAATATATTATGCTTACCCGCTGACTGTAAGAGGCTCTAAGTTTCTTGCGCATGGCTGCTTCCGTCTCATGTTGACAAAAGTGACGCATGTTGGGTGGACGAAGTCATGGGGTATTAGTGCTTTAGCGGGGTGTGCTTATCTGTTCATCTGATGAACACGTTGCACGGATAGGCGTCGTGGCCATCCATTGTCGAGCCCTGAATGTATGTGCATATGTACACATATATATATATACGTGCAGGGAACGACTGCTTTGGCTCACTCAAGAAGGCTCTCAAGACGGTACTACTGGCTGGGATCACACTCGTGGCCCTCTTCCTTTTATGGCCTGTTATCAAACCTCTCATGAAAGTACTCTGCAAGTGCGCCTGCATTCCTTTCAAGTGCCTGAAGTCAGTTGGAAGGCATCGGAAGACACTTCGACAAGCGAAGAAACTACGCAAGAAGGAAGCCAAGAAGCTAGCAAAAGAGCAGCGACGCATGGAGCAAAAGGCTGATGAAATGAGTGTGGAGGGGCGAAAGAAGCCTAGCTCGGAGTGTTATAGCGAGGAATCAAGTTCAGCTATAAGCAGTGCCACAGAAGGCGGCGGAAGCGCTCCATCTTCTGAAGCTGTTTCTTCAGCAACTTACACTGCTAGCGGCAGGAGGAAAACATCTAACGAAGAGTATGCTGATGTTGGCAACGGCTCCAACGCTAGAGAGAGTGCAAGCAACACACAATATAGTTCGGGTTGCTCCAATGCATATAAAACGCAGAAGTAGTAGTGAACATTCTGTCAAGGAATTAGAACTTGTCCACCAGGTGGGACCATGCCGATTAACGTCTCTCGCAGCATACGCTGTCGGCCAGCCAGAGTCACTGTAGGGTTCCGACTGCACAAAATCTAGCTGGTGCTCAAGGAAGGCGAAGTAAACTGACTTCACGCCTTCCTCGCTGCCGTGCTTCGTCATGAAAGCTCGCCTCGTTTGGCGATGCAACGTGCTTTGGTTTTTGCTGTACAAACATGAGACTTGCTTCGTGAGGCTATAACCTCTGTCTCACTTCTTCGCTGGACAGAAGTATGGCGCTGCTTGCCTTGGATCTATGGTTGTGTGATGCACACAGCAAAACGCAATGTTCATTGCCCTGTCGGCTTGGCCAACACACATTTCGCAGATATTTCCATTAATATTCACAGAACTTTGGTTCTGTTATGTGGAAAAACGCGTTGGTGGCAGAAAAAACAGCTTAAGAGCGGAGTGGGGTAATGAATTCGCAGAGTGCCACCACCGAATTGCGGCCCCCAGTCAGGCATTCGGGCCCTCTCCCTCCGTTCATAGTGAGTGAAACCCAGCCCAAACTTGAACTTTTAGGTATGCTCCCTGTAACATTCTTGAGGAAAACAATCATAAGCAACTTGAAGGCGCAAGAAGCGTGCAAGCTTGCAACGGGCAGGATGCTTGCTTGGCACTTGGAGACAGCTCATACTGAAAAGTAGGATGTGCAACACGGGAAATTCAGCAGAACGTGTAACTCGCCTTCTTGGACCTTTGAAAGCCTGCAAGCTGAGCTGTTTTATATGGGAGCTACACCAGCATATGCATTCATTCGGCATGACACCCGCCCTGCGAGCAGGGTCACTCGTTCACAGGGACGCAATGCCGATGGCCGCCTCACACTCCCGCCTCACACTCTGTGGACTCGGCGCTCAGCAACAACGGATTCGAAAATCAAGATATTAGAAGGATAGTGCAAGATTTCTTGTGCTGCTGTGGGCATCCACACGTGTAAATAGTAGGGGCCTCTGGAGCTGGCGCGCAGCGAGCACAGGGTGCGCATTGTCCTGCATGAGTATATTCCTCGAAATTTCTGACACTGCAGAAAAACTCGGTGTTGGTTCTCTTAAATCGCAATATTAGGCATGCATAAGCCTTAGTAGTGGACTAGGTAGGGGAGGACCTCCCGTTCAGCCTATGCCGGTGCTCGCTGCCCAGGCGGCGAGGGCGTCCACGACCACATTTATAGTAACGGTCTTCCATAATCCCCTTTGCGCACAAGCCCACCTGTAGGCATATCGGGCTTAACATGCAGCTCTCTCTGACAGCGAGGCAGCGCCTCGCCCACTTCTTCGTCTCAGTTGCCGAGCTTGAAGGGCAGGTGTGCTCAGACTCGACGCACTACGGAAGCACTTCAGCAACGAGGTCCCTTGTTGTGCTGAGAAGACACAATGCCAATTAGGGCTAGTAATCAGTTATTTTAAGGACACTACAGGGGTGTCACCAGCGGCCTTCCCATTGGGAGGCAGCAGCTGCACGCGAATGAAACTCGGCTTGGCTACGTTTACGAGTTGATTATTCAGGTGGAGGAGCTGCGAACTGCGCTTGCCCACAGCCCCGTTTTTGCGGCCCACAAAGCATTCGCTGCACTGGACCCCCTTGGAAACGGCTTTCTCACCAGTGAATCAGCAATTCCTTGGGATCGCCTTAGGAAGTTTTCGGCTTTCCATACTTTGATACATATCTGTTTGTTCCTTTTGTTAATTATGATGAGCTATCTGCCATCCTTGTGCCTTATGATGCGTGCTGCTACTCCGATTTGGTAGAGGCACATCGCGTTGCGTATTTCTGTATCCGTCAATAGGTGGAGACCTCCAGAGGTACCTCAGGAACCACGGAATTGCTGTGACGGACTCCGAAGCATATAATCTCCTTAGGCGTCTCGATACCAACGCTGATGGCAAGGTTTCATTCCCTGAGTGAGTTTGGAGGGTTCCCGCCAAGAGCTGCCGTTTGGCCCTCTTGATTGGGCAGGAAAACACATGTTTTGTACTGAAACGGTACATGTATGTAGCCCGTAAGAGCGCTTAAGAGACAGTTGTAGCTGCTACTGAGAAGCGGGTCGCTGCTGTGCTGTCTACTTATCTTGCAAGGTTCGTGGAATTTTTGCTACCAACGGATCCTTCCGAGAGGGAGCTCTTACTCTCCCGCGACCAGCGTTTCTTGCAGCTTCCAAACCGCAACGCTGTTACGTGCTGTTGCTGCTGCTGCTGTGCTGACAAGAAGGAGAGCACGTACATCTGCAGCGGAGGCGACGCTTGCGTCGCCCAGCTGCTACAGCGTGAGGTAGAGGTTCACCGTGCCTTGGAAGTCCGAAGGCGTGTCCTTGCTGCCTATCCAGATTTTATGCTGTTGGCCGCCTTCCAATTTGTTGAGGATCCAACTATCGCTGCAATCACTCCTTTATCATTGGCCGAAACACTTGCAGAGGAAGGATTTGCCTTGACACACACGGAACAAAAACTCATCTTCCGCCGATTCGATAGGTCTTTCAGCTGCCTCCTGCTGACTTCTGCTTTGCTTGATAAGACAGCTTTCGTATTTTTCAACAGTTTATGCGCCCAAACTGCATGTTACCACTAGTACACATTGCGGCAGTTGCTGCACAAAACAATTCCTGCCTTTAATTACCCAGAACAACGGTTTAGTGCAAGTGCTGCCGCGCAAAACCCTTTCTGTACGGCGCATTATTCAAAGAAATCCAATGACTTTCTTGCTGTGTTTCAGGGACAATGACGGCCGGCTCAAGTACCTGGAGTTTGTAGAGGCTGTGCTACCATCCAACTATCCCTCATCCCGAAGCTTTACCGATTCACTTGCTGCAGTAAGGCGTTTTACACGGTTCGAACGTCTTGCAGTGCTTCGCCTCGTGGGCCACCCGTCTGGACTGATGTTCGAATTGCAGCGGCTTCAGGTGGTCCTTTCGAAGTTTTCTCCTACAGCATTTATCTCACCACAAAACTGCTCGCATTCGACACTAGCCGGTCTGGTTCAAAGCATTGCGTGGCATTTTGCAGGAAACCCCGCTTTGTGTTTGCCCTCTGGAGACCTCGTCGATCGGTTTGTGCTCGCACTCAGCAGCGCTCAGGGGCAGTAGCAGCAGGCTGGCGCGCTCCCCGAAGTGCAGCACACTGCGCAGCAGCAGCTCCAACAGCAGCTTACTACGCCGGCAAGTGCTACAGCCCCGAAGAGGTTGTTCGTGCAGCGGCACGCTAAGAAGCTGCTGGACTAGGAGCTGCAGTTCATCAGGGAGTGACGACAGTCTATTGCCATGCGGTGCTGGCAGCGCAAAAGCTACCAGTCGATTTGTGGCAAGCGAATGCGAAGTGGCAGGGGTCCTGAATTCGCAGATTGACAATGAGAGGAGATTGGAATGTTTGAGGGAGAAGCTGGCACTGAAATCTGACTTTAACCTACTGCAGTTCTGGGGGCTTTTCGATACCGAAGGAAGGGGATATGCAACAGCCTGGCACGTACAAAACGCCTTCAATGCTGTTGGACTAAATATATCCCTCACACAAGCACGTCTCTTTGCTGGTAAACTGAACAGTGATTCGGAACCACGCCTGAGATACGCCGACATGGCGAAGGCGTTTCTACCTACGAAGGCGAGATACGCCGAAGCCATGATCAACCGTACTAGCAACGGAAGCCACAAATGCCCTGCACCACTCACACATTTAGCCCCTGAAACGCTCGACATCGTTGCCGCTATCTTCGACCTCACTCTTGCAGTAAGCACAACTCATAATATCACAGAATCGTTGGGGTAGAAGGAGCTTAGTGTCTTACTAGAACTATGATAACAAGCAGCTTGCTGGGTCGTACACGACAGCATATGTTCTGCCTAAACGAAGAGAGGTGCGCAGCACCGGAACACGCGACTGCCCCCGCAAAAGTTGTGTCCTTCGTAGCTTCAAATATCGCGACAGGCTACTATTTTGCGACTCAGTCTGAAGAGCAGGCCGAGCTGTCGAGGCATCGCCTCTGCTTGAAAGATCTTTCAGCTGCATTCCATGAGCTTGACAAGTACGCAGACATCGTAAACTTAAACCCACCCACAAAAAATGATAATGATTGAGTGATACTGTTGCTAACATGCACTTTTTCAGACGTGCCCCCCCTACTTCCTTTGTGTTCCTGCCTAGGAATGGAGACGGGTACATTACGGCAGCCGAGTTCTCATCTTCTCTAATGGCCCATGGGTTCTGCCCCTCCGAAGCTGAGCTAAATGCGCTTGTTAGTCGCTATGATAAGAACGGAGATAGCAAAGTTTCTTACGCAGAGTTCGTCAACGAAATCGGACGCACAAGATGCCCGGTCGGTTGCTGTCGGCTTATTTGCCTTTGCCGTTGACGGGGAAAGGCAGGCAAAAGCTGATTCCATGCAACTATCGCGTCTAGAGATCCTTCTAATCGGCCGGGGCTATTTCTGTTGCACTACACTCGAGCACTGTGACTCATCCTCCTTCGGCTTTTCAAAGCGCCGAACGTGGCTTGAGAGTGCCGGAACCACGTCAGGCTGCAAAATGATTACGCTCACAACCGTGAAGGGCATGTGCCCAAATTTTGCTGAAGGGCCGTTTGGTCTAGCAACTCGTGCCTTTAGCGTCACTCATCTTTTTTTTTATAGGTCCCACCGTTTCGGTAGCCCCGCGCTATCCAACGATCCGGTTCACACAACAAACCACATCACCTTGTGAGGCTGTTGATTCGTGCGAACGAAACGCCATATCCACACATGTAGTGTTTTTACCTACAAAAGCCCTTTTCCGCCTTTGATTATGATGGGGGATGCTGTTCACGATCAGCTTAGCTTACACCTAGCACGATACCACGGTAATTGAATTATTACTTGCTTATTACTGCCATGGCAGAGCTGACAGAAAATGGGGCAAAGTTCGCCTTCCTTACTTTAAGTGGAATCGGATAAGCATCGTTCCTAGTACATGCCCAGATTTACTCGTTTTATGCGATTCCTTTGGCACAAAAAAAAAAACTGAAGTCAAGTTGATATCACCACTACACAAAAATAACAGACATCGCAGGGCGGCTCTCAATAATGGCCCCTAGTGGTGCAAAAAATTGCGCCCCTAGCCATGTGAGGCTTAACTTGCTGATCAGCAGTGCCTGCCGTTCTCAGCCTTTTGCAGGTAGCCAAATACTGTTGCATCACTTCTGTAGGCACTGCCTTGTATGCCCTATTCAGGGCAGCACTTCTGGTTCTTCCTCTATGCTTTGAGGAAACACTATAGCATCAAATTATATAGGACGAGGATTGGACCATCGCGGCTGACGCCTAACTGGGCGCTATGGCGTGCTACCCGTTGCCCTGCCGGGTACATTCCGTGCGACTCCAGCACATGCCGCACAAGCCAGTGAAAGCCCCCTCCCTAGCTTACAGAATCACCTTTCTCTAAGCAATATGAAATATTTCCCCTCTTCTGCCTCCCTTACCTTACGAGGGGTAGAGAGAGCGAAGGCGGCAGCGGGCTATGCCCATGCTCAAGTGCACCGGGCTTACCAAAGGGAGCCCAATGCTGCGTTTACTCAGGATCTGCAAGGCCACAAATTCCTGCCTACTTTCTGCTGCTGCTTCCAGCAGCGAGGGAGTAGCACCCTTTTGTATGTTGCATGAATTATTTTGCTCGGGTCCGTCTACATTGCATCAACATGAGCAGTGTATGGATGTACGATTCACAGAACAGCGGTGAAATACAACTGGAGAGGAGAAATGCCATTGAAGTGTTGCACCTTTGCGAACACTGGTTGTATATATCAAGGCCTTAGTGAACCTACAGGTCATACACTTGCAAACAGTGCATCTGACTGCCAAAGTACAAGGAAGCAACGCCTCATTGAAGAGACGAAGGGTCACAAAGAATGTGGAGACTGATATTTCAACTGCCAGTCTTGTGAAGGGGAGTGAGGAGCAGAGATTGCAAGAGTAGGGCCAAAGCACCCGGGAAAGAGACTACTACACGAAGCCCTCAGGAGGAGACCAATCCGCATTAGAGAATGCAATAGGAAGTATTTTAGCCCAGCGCATCTTGCTAGTAGAATAAGTGAATTGTTCCGGATGAAAGGTGGAAATAAAGTGTGCGTCCGTGTGGGGGATGGCGCCTCTCCACGCCTTGGCAAGAACGGCCAAACGGGAGAGCAATCTACGAGAAGCACGCAACGCTACGGTAATGACGGAAACTTCAGTAGCTCCAACACTCTGCTTTATGTCAACTGCAACTGGTTTCGTAACTGGGCCAAAAGAATATTCAGACGTATGGGATTCTGTGGAGGCTGGAAACACAATGTACGAAAGTTTGCGCCTAACGCAGCTTTACATCTAGAGGCACAGTCTCGGGAACAATATTCATCGCAAAGTAGTCTACAGATAGATTACACTACTCACACAGCAACAGCAAATTAAACCTCCCCTGTGCCTTCACGCCGCGGGGTTGAACAAGGTCACCTACACGAGCAAGTGAATTGCGGCATGACACGTTTGGGAAAAGAAAAGTCGAAGCTTGCTTTCCATTGCAAATGAAATGCATAGATGTTGCTCCAGCAGGAAATTCTTCGCTCTGCCCTTGCGCGGGCAGCACGGAGCTACGCCAAGCAGCCGCATCAATGGGATCAATTGATGGGAGTACTCGCCAGTTTTCTTCGACTTTTATGGTATCGATGCCAGCTACCTGTACATTATTGGTAAGAGGAAGGGGAAAATTCTGCGAGATCATTGCTTTCAATGACACCACGTCAACTACCTAGCGCGCTCAGCAACAGACGTTCCCGTGAAACGCTGTTGTGGACAATCTGTCTCACCCCCGTTTTTCTTGTACCCGCTCATTTGCAAGCCGCTGTGCTACCTTAAGTTCCGGTACTTTACGAGCTTGGTTCCGTGAGTCTTGCCTTTGACCCTTGAATTCCTACACTGATTTGATACAAACGACGGGTCACCGCTGTTACCACTGTCAGGTCGCACCGAGAGAGTGACGCGAAGGCACTACTGCCATTCTTTGCGACCTGCAGATAGTGAATAATTTAACCTCCAGTGAATACCCTGAAAGAAAAAACTGTTTTTCCACTGAGGTGGCGCTTGCCGGCCAAAATGCTGGGCCTGGATTACGGTCACCAGCGGGTCGTGTAGCGTAAATTGACGACTTCGTGAAAAAGCTGTGGTTCTAGCTGCTTTAAAGTATACCTTACAGATTTCTCATTAGTCAAGAGCAGACGCACTGACGGCGATCACACCGTAGTTCGCGCATTTTGGGATGGGTTGGGAGGTGCAAAACGATGTTATGAAGCCCGTCAGCTACGTGGATGAGGAACGGCTGCTTTGACATTGTTTGGCTGGATGTTTTGGTGTAGTGAAGTTAGGTCTAGAGTGTAGCAGCCTATAGGACTTTCATTACCAGCTCATCAAATCCACCGAGAAGAACGCTTCCTGCAGCAGAAGCCCGTGCCTTCACTGTGGTAGCTGCATGACAGTAACGCACGCCGTCCCTAATGGAAGAACCCGTCAAGCCAGTATCCTCAGGAGGCGTAGATGGATCTGTTGTCTCGTCCAGCGGTACTCATGAATCCGGTCCCCCCAACCCACCCTTGGATACAAGCAGAGACTCGGGAAATTCAACTTCTGAGCCCAATGGTAAAGCCAACTCTTCTCAAGCCGGAAGGGGAGATGTGGTGGATGCTCAGTGTGAAGGAACTTCTCCTGGAACGCTTACGCTCCTCGAGCAACTCCGAGCTAGGCGTATGGCACAGGATAGTAGAATGTGGGACGTAGAAGATGCTGATTTTGAGGCTGCTCAATTGCCAGAAGTGGCACTTCATATTAGCCGCGGCTCTTCTGATACCTCCGACGATTCATCCTCGGCGGCCTCCGGACTACTTTGTCCCGTCAGGAGGGCACCAAGCTCCGTCGAATTCGATAATATAGGCTCTGTACCCTACCATGCCCAGTATCAGCGCGTGGTACTGCAAGAAGAAGATGCTGAAATGGAACGACTTTTGCGGCAGTTGGATGAGGAACAGCAAGCTATGCGTGATTTGGCGATGGCCCAACGGTATCAGCTAATGCAAGAACAAATTGCCGTAATTCAGAAACAACTTGGACGCGAGGACGCCAAGATTCCAGATCTGGAATGGCTGATGGCAAATGACCCCGAAAACAATCATGAGCTAGATGAGGTCATGGCGGCGTTCGCCGCGAGAGATGATGACCTGCCGGAAGAGGATCCAGAAGAACCAGAAATCCCGCTTACGTGCAGGAATTTTTTCTGTCGATGCCCGTGGAAGGGTGACATGAAAAAAGATGAGAAAGCGTTAGCCGCTGCACACTACCCGGTGGCAAGAATGTAGACGGACTCCTATATAAGTGCTGTGGAAGCCGTTCAATTTTTCACACTGCAGTTGCCTGCCAATTATTCCGTGTTTTAACTCAGCATCCGGTGGGCCCTGATATGCTGCCCCTTGGGGATGCCCCTGTTTATCGGTTAGTCGCTGAACGTTATATACAACTCCACAAAAACACAAGCAGACACTTTGCAGCAGCACAGATTGGGGAACTGAGGAAACTGAAAGCTTGCCTGCTTGTTTATCGACTCTACAGTGTGCCCTTAAACACATTTCCGTTTGTGCAAGCGCTTTCGTTCCCCGAAACCAATGAACTCCTTAGCTTCTCATTAGAGCGATCAGGGTTTGCCGTCCCGGGACACTGGAAGTGATGATAGGCCCCTGAACGCAACCCATTGCATATACTGCAACTGCCGAAATTAACGCTGCAATTGGTTTACTTCCAGTTGGAATGCTCCGTTCTCTTTGCTCTAGGTACTTCACGCTCCTGTTCATTCGTTATTATCTGTGCAGGCGTCATCATGAGCTTGTGTTCGGTGAAGAGGAGGCAAAGGGTGGTGAAAGCGGTAACAAACCGGAAAGCTCGCTCCATATTAATAGAAAATTGCAACTCGACGAGGCTGACAACGTAGTTGCAGCTGTGCACACATGAAATAATGGACCCTGTATGCCATTCGTGTGGCATAGTAGCTAGGTGGTGGCCGCACAGAATGGTGTACCTCTGCAGCTTGCATGGTTGAGTTGCTCTCTCTTTACTCTGCTCGTTGGGCTGATCCTTCTCGGCCTCGCTCTTGTCCTCATTCTAGAGTGGAAAGGTCAGCATCCATACACTGGCACTCATTCCGTGGCTTCTGGGAGATCCATTAGGAACTAGCAGGCAGAAACTGCTCTACCTGTATACTCTAGCAAGTTCAGTCTTTCTGAAGACCTCGTGTGGTGAAACTATGCGTTTTCGACTCAGCAATCGAGGCCAACATGCCAGATGGACAAATTCCGCCTGAACTGGATTCGGATGACGGATCAGGGAAATTGTCGAATCCATTTAATATTTTTACAACTACGGCCTGTGGGCCCTTCGACATCCGCGTAAAGGTGGAACATTCCAGTAGTGAGACTGTGTTGCCACATCGGAGTTTTGTAGGTCCAACGAACTGAAGAAAGCCTCAGGAAGGCGGTTCCGCCAACACGCTAGCAGTCCTCTCGTAGTGCCCAGCCCAACCCACTCCTGGATTCACAAACAAAAGCCTCAACAGCGACGGCTGAGTTGGATTGCAGGAACACACGTTTTGAACGAAGAAATCTTCGGTACTGTTGCCTTTATTGGCCTCTCCAGAGCAAATACTTGGGAAATCATGGGATTGCTAGATTGTAAGTCCTTTCCAGAGCGGCGACTGCATTGGCTGCCCCCTAGAATTTACTAGATTCGCCTCAGAAATACCATCTTACAGGGGCCATCGTTTTGATTAGTAATATGTTGTGCTCTAATGGGCCCACGAACTGATGTGCTGTACCTGTTTGCTTGGAAAATATCAGTGGCATATGAACATGACTTTGACGCCATAGCAGTTACACCACCTGGACACGGAAATACAACACAGGTGGAGGACGAGGGCGAAGGCTTCTGGAGCTCATCAAATTTCCTCAAACACTCTCTGGAGTCATGCTTGGGTGTTTCCTTGGCAAGGACCGTTGTAGTGTCGCACAGCAACTTCGTTACTCGCAAGTATTTCCTTCCCTTTCTGATGGTGCGGCTGCAAATCCACAGTACTGCAGGGCAGCAAAGTGTCTCCATGATGAGCAAAAACAGAGGACCGCGAGCATTGTGATGCTGCGAGGAATCCTTGAAACTCCTCGTTCTGTCAGGAACGTTACATAGAGCCCTGGTTTGTACCTGCTCAGTCCGACATTGCCCTGGGCTTCGTTCTCTTTGACAGTTCTGTCGGTACGGAGTGGATGGATGAATACGACACGGACGTTAACGACCACAAATTCTACCAAGTCAGGACCAAACACTTCCGAGTAAGCGCTGCCACAGAACAAATATGCTTGTGATGCAGCCAATCAATGACCCACTAATAATGTTTAGCCTTTTTCGTGGCTTGCTCACTGATAAGTGAGGTGCACGTAGGCTGCGGCTGATTGCCGTTTGCATAGTTGTTGCTCATAGCCCACGAGGGCTGTGCTGTTGTGCCTTAGTATGTTGGGAAACGGCGTCTAGCCGGCATCGATAGCATCATTCACGCCCTGGAAAACAAGAGAGAAGTAGGTAACGCTCGTTGGCACGCATCCTTTAAGGCAGTGGATCAAAGCTAGCCTGCGCCTTCGACAGCTTTCAGGGGCATGGCGGACTTGTACGTAAGTACACTTTTGTATGCTCTTCAGGTTTTTAATGCGGCAGATGACTTAGGCAGCACACCTTCACTTATTGAGAACGTGGCGGTGAAGCGGGGAATCCCACGTGTACTCTCAGCTACTTCACTCAAAGGGTACTGCCGGGCTGACCCAGAAGGAACTGACGACGCTTTTCCAACAAATAGCACTCTAGGCCCGTACGACTTCTTTCCCGGGAAGTACAAGGTAAAAGCTCTGAATATTTCATCCCCTACAGTTCATGTGCACATTGGGAGTTTTCCTCGTAATGAGGGGAAAGAATACATTAACGCTGGCCCTCTTCATTGGTATAAACCCCCCTAGCGCAAAATGGCCTACAGCAGCAGGCCGGCAGCGGGAACATAGATGCCTTGACTTGCCCGTTGTCGGTGGTTTTTTCTGTTTGCGCCAATTTGCCGTGAGGCAGCTGCCAGGTTGGGACACCGCAAGAAAGCGCTTTCGCGAGATCCCATTGGATGATCCAGCTGACGAAGGAATGGAAAGCCGACTAGTAAGCGCCGAATATTTCGATCCGCTACGTACCGCTCTCGTTGAATTTCTTGAAGAACTAAAGAGCCTTTCGCTCGAAGGGAAGCTGCAGGTAGAGCAAGAGCGCCCTCTACGGTACAACAACAGGCAAACTGAGTACGACAAATCGAGGGAGCACACCACGATAATAGACCCAATGACGGTCTACTGCATCCAAGATTCGCGCTCTGCAGTATCTGCAAACCCTTCGAGCGCTCTGGTTGAGACCCCGCCAGTGCGTCTAGTTGATGCAGAGAAGTACTGGCTCCAGAAAAGGGTTCAAGCGCTGCGCAGCACCTCTACCACCACGGCAGCCCCCTTTTCGGCTGCGGAAAAAAGGACTGCGGTCAAAAATATGGAGTTTCGCCTTCCGTCGCTGGGAAGCATACTTAGCAGCTGGATGCCGTAAACCTTTGCGCATCGGATTCCATCGCCTGCTTTGCATCTGCACTTCCCTGCAGCAGCTATGTGGCTGCAGCAGCTAGCCATGGAAAGGCTTGAATGCTGCAGAGCCACCTACATGGATGCGAAACCAATGCAATCTGGGTTGAGCAGCTAGCATCCACTTGAATGATTTATCAGCTGTTTTTAAGCCGCTTGGTTCATATATAGCCTTTACCTGGAACTTAGCCCTGATGTGGTTTCTCAAAACGAGAGCAAGCTGTTCAAATTATTTTTCCGGATGACCGTTAACCCATGTTTAACGTTAGTGGTTTCAAAGGCGCCAAAGTGCCTCAAGCAAGCTCACAGAAGCGTAGAGTCAAGACTGGTAGTACTGTGTAGCGCCTAACCTTGCATCTTTAGCCAAGAATTGCACGCAAGGGACTTCACTCCTTTACTTGCAGCAACGTGCTTGTTATGCACGGAGGAGCACTTGCATGAGCTGCAAGGCCAGGGAAACAGCACATTTGCTTCATTTTGTGGTGCCTTCTGACTCTCGCAAGGGGATATGCAGGCGCAAGGCTTTCAGGGGGGAGCGTCGTAATGTTCTGCGTGTCTGGGCAGCGGCGGAGCGTGTAAATACGCCTATCTGTGGTTATGCATAAGCACGGCTGAGCAAGCCTCTACCCGTTCAACAGTACGGAAAAATTGAATTTATGAATGTTTCGGATCGAGGGATGGTCTCGTGAGTCCAGTAACCAATGAGGTCACCTAGTGTCGCAGAAGGACTCAGAACGGGGTCTATGCACTCAGTTGCACGGAAAACGCGTCGGGAATGAGTTTACTGCAACTTTACGAGGTATAGTAGCCCACTGTTTCACCGGGCAGGCCGATGGTCTGTGGAACCTTGTCGGCCTTATCAAAGCACGACCTCGCAGCCCCGGTGCGCACTGCTCGCTCTTTGAGAAGGCAAGATGGGCAAGCTGAAATTGAGGGGCTATGAGCGAATGAACCGTTGGGAGCCAATTGGCGTTTTTGTTTAACGAGGTTCCGCTCTCCTTTCACCGGGAAGAGGGTTGATACATATCATCGAATAGCAGGCGAGACTTGCCTGCAGAGCATCACCAGCGAAAGTGTGACAACACTCGCTGAATGCAAACTGACACTCCAGTCCTAATGAAAGCACCTCTTGTAGCCAGAGATAGCAATCATCGGCTAGACGAAGGCTCTACAAACCAGTGTCTAGCTTTGTCCCTTAAAGCCGCCTTATTTCCAGTACAAGGAAGGGAGGTTGCAACTCGCTGTGACACAACGCCTCCCAGGGGTTCCAAAGGGCTAAATAGTACTTATTCTTGACCTTCAGTAGACGCTAGGGGAACTATTGACGTGTACAGACCGAATGGAAGAACCTAACCGCCAAGCCTCAGATGAGGCCGCTAGCGGAGATGCCGCGAGCGGGAAGTTAGCTGGTGCAGATAAGGCAAACAATGAACCGAATAATGAAAATGTAGCTCGAGAACAAAACCGAGATATAGGCGGGGAGCCCGAGGGGCCAAAAAATCTCAGTCCTCCACTTTCTGGGCAGCAGGCACCTAAAGAAGAGCTACACCCACAGCATCCTTTGCCTTCTAGTGGGGACGCGCATGAAGCTGTTGTATGCGTGAATCCAGGGGATGCTTCTGAGGATATTAGTGACACCGGTCTCACAACCGCTCGCGCCGAAGAGCTTCTGGCGGTCTACGGGCCAAATGCTGTCAAGCCCAAACAGGTGAAGCACTGGGGGGCTACACCTGTTCCAAGGAATGCCGCGCCACCCTTAGATAGCACTGTTGCCCATAAGCTAGTGTACAGCATTAGCGCGGTTCCCACAAGCAGTCAAGCAGCGCTTTCTTCCACGGTCCCCTGAAACTCTGCTGCCCCAGAGGCCGTCCTTTCATCGCTCCAAGACACTAGCTCAGGTGACACTTGCTGTCTGAACGGCAGAGTCGACTCTACTAACTGCCAAAGATTGCATTCTCCGAGCTGATGCTTCCGGCTGACTTTCTCTCTTCGTTAGGTGGTTTCCTGCCTGCAGATTCCCGAGTGGCGAAAGGTTCTGCAGCGCTACTTGCGCGTGACACCAGTCTTGCTATTAGTAGCTTCGCTTCTGTCAGTTTGTGTCGAAGTGGAGGGAAGAAGAGATTGGTTGTCGTTTGGATTGCTTCTGTTTCTTTGCAACGTGATGGTTTGGGCAGATTACCTCGGTGAAAGATCCGCGTCCGATGCAATCAGCGCCGTTGAGAAGCTGGCAGCAGTAGAATGTAGCGCCAAGCGTGACGGATCATATGGTCCTCTCAATGTTGTTGACTTAGTTCCAGGTGACGTCGTTTGGCTTAAGGCAGGGATGGTAGTACCGGCAGATGGCGTTTTCATCCCTCACAGCAAGTTCATTTGCGTGGATGAGTCTGCACTTACTGGAGAATCATTGCCTGTTAAAAAATACAGAGGCTCCGAACTGCTTAGTGGCTCTGTCGTTCAACGCGGAGAAGGAGAGATGCTAGTCCAAAGAACAGGCGCGCACTCATTCTACGGCAAAACTATAGCGCTTCTCGCTCGCGCAGAATCGAAAGGCCACTTGCGCACAATTCTCGACGCAGCTGCAAAGGTATTGACATGGACGGCTGTGGGCTTCGCTGTGTTTCTGATCCTGTGGGAGAGATTCCACCCAGTATGGGTAGATAACAAGGACGGCAACGCGAACCTGGGCATCCTTTTCAAGCGTGCCTTTACGCTGATAGCTGCCGTCATCCCTGCCGCTATGCCCGTTGTCACCACGACTGTACTCGCTGTGGGAGCAGTGGCCATGAGCAAAGAACACGCGGTGGTATCGAGGCTTTCTGCCATAGAGGAGGCCGCTGGAGTTGAGATTCTGTGCACAGACAAGACCGGTACGCTCACGCTCAACGTGTTAAGCATGTCTCGAGACGAAATTTGCGCAGAGGCGGGCTTCAATCCCGACCAGGTGCTGGTATACGCTTCACTTGCAGCAACTCTAACAGATCCTGACGCACTTGATGCTGCTATCAACGCGGCTGTAGATATGAGGGAACGGCAGCAGTTTGAAGTGCTAGACTATACGCCATTCAACCCGGTGGACAAACGTGCTGATAGTATAGTGCGTTCTAAAAATGGCGAAGTCATACTGGTAACAAAAGGGGCTCCTCACGTCATCAGCGAGCTGGTTTGTGCACCAGAGGATACAGCAACACAGCAACGCCTCAAAGCAATCATCGAGGAAAAGGCCAGGAGAGGACTGCGTACACTGGGTGTCGCGATTAAGCCGGTTGATAACGATGCTATCACGAAAATTGACGAGGCGTCGGAAATTTGCAGCAAAATTGCATGGAGATTGGTCGGTTTTCTGAGCCTTTTAGATCCGCCAAGACCAGACACTAAGGATACACTGGAGCGCTCGAAAAACATGGGGGTCAGCGTAAAGATGCTCACAGGGGACCAGCAGGCGATTGCAGCAGAAACAGCCAGGTTGCTAGGTCTTGGAGACAACATATCTGGGCCTGAGATATTCAGGTCAAGACCAAAAGGCCTTGAAAGCGACGTAGCGTTTCGCGAGTATATTAGCTCTGTAGATGGTTTTTCTGGAGTGTATCCAGAACATAAGTTCGAGATCGTTGACAACCTCCAGCAAGGAGGCTGTTTAGTGGCCATGACAGGTGATGGAGTCAACGATGCACCTGCCCTGAAGCGAGCAACTGTAGGGATAGCGGTCAGCGGCGCAACGGAAGCAGCCCGCGCTGCCGCCGACATAATTCTGCTGGAGCCGGGTTTGTCTAGCATCATAACAGTTTTCAGCTTGTCGAGGCAGATATTCAGGCGCATCGAGGCCTACATAACTTTTCGTATCCATGGCAGTTTTATGACCCTGCTGTTCTGGTGGGGTTGCGTTGTTATTTTTGACTATGAGTATCCCACTTGGGTGCTCGTCCTTGTTGCAATAATCAATGATTTCGTGCTAATGAGCTGCTCTCGAGATAACGTCCCATCAGCCAGCAAACCCCTCATCTGGTCAATGCTCCAAGTTTCAACAATAGCGTTGCTGGAGGCAACACTCATGGCTGTCTGTATGCTGCTGTATATTTTCCTGTCCGACCCCAAATACGGCGTTAACTGGTGGGATGCATTTGCCCTCGAAAGATTCGAATACGGACATCTAGTTACAATAGGTAAAATGCCAGAAAGCCTTCAAACAACCGCAGGAGTCTGGCTGTTGTTTACTATGTGCATCCAACTCAGTTTCCACAGTTGTCGGACCCATCGCTTTGCATTACACTACGGTCCCGAAAACCGTTTTCCCTCGATAATTGTCCTTACGCCGCAAATTTTCGCGATTGTCTTAACATTATTTCTCTCCGTTTACTGGAAGTACGAGTGGGAGATCTCTTCGGGACCAAGAATGATCGGTATATCATGGGGACACGCAGGGATTACGATTTTGTGGAGTGTGATATGGTTCGTTTTGATCGATGCATGCAAAGTCTTCTACTGCCATTGCCTGTGGCCACGCTTCGCTAGACTAGAGGAAGTTTCAAAAAGTCGCTTCAGAAAAGTAACACCTGAAGAACAGCATTTAAGGGGGAAAGTGCGCCTAGCCGTGAAAGCTATGGAAGAACAGCGACGGAAGAGTTCCCAAGCGTGGCAGCGGCAGAGGCAACTTGTTTTGGAATCTCTGCGCCGTCAAAATTCAAAAACTGGGAGCCAAGGGGGCCAAGCCACCAAAAAAACGGGCACCAGCCCTTCTAGGTCTCAAAAACTATCGACAAATCGGCGGGGCCAAAGAAGAACCCAAGTAGGAGGGAGGCCTTTCAAAAGGCAAGGGGTTGACAAGAGGCATAAAAGTACTTGTCAATAGTCGAATCATCTCTAACCAGTAGAATGTGGTTGCAAGAATTTCAGGCTTGACATAAGGCTATTCAGAGATGTTAAGTGGAATGAAAACTTACAGTCTTCAGCTTTCCGCGCCATGAGCGCTGCGAGCTGCAACGTTCTAACACGGATCACGCCCATTCGTCCTGTAGCCTGGCCTTATGCTAATAATATTCAGTCATACAGCTCTCCCCCTTGGGGCTAATGCAAGCTTGCTGGCTTCCTGGCTGTGCAAGCATTCCTGACATTAAAATACACCAGGCAGTACCTGCTAGGCAGTAGCTGCTAGTAGGATTCGCTCCGCACCCCGTGCAGCGTGTTGGTTCAACTGGCGGCCAGTGTTGAGGTCCGTACTAGGTACGGCGTCACCCTGTGTTTTCCAAGATGGATTTAGGGTTAGTGGAGCACTGAAGTTCACTATTGAGCTCGCTCCCAAACAGTGCTCGGACGTGCCTTATAGAGGTCCCTCCTCAGGCTGTGGTAAACAAAATGACTTCAGCATAACTCTTTAAACCAACCTAGTACTATAGAGCTTTTAGGTGAAGTTTATACGCGTCCGACCATCAATGTAGATCCCCGCCAACAAGGTCACCTCATGGCACTGCCTGCACAAAAACATGCGCATTACCGTGAACGTGTACCAGAGGAAACGATCCTTCAAAACATTCCGGAAAGATTAAAGGCTAGATGACGCATTTTTTTGAGTAGGAGGACAAACAGGTGGAAAGCACCAGGGTGTGGGGTCAACAGAGAAGGTCTGTCGCCTGCATTTGTTTGGTGCATCCTCCAGCTGCGGGTGAATCTGGACCGGCCGAGCTGCGATCTGCAATGTAAAACAAACAAATTCTATAATGAAAACTCTGTCATTGGTTTGTGTATCCACTTGGCAATTTCTATTAGTTGCCTGCAAGAACCCTGCAGGCCAGCGCGAAACCCCAGCCCTGCCGGTCACGGCCTGTGTACTCCGGACTTGCTGGATGTAACGGCTTCAGGGGCCTTTCGTACTCTGCTTACAATTACTTACTTGCTCAAAAATACAGGATTGTGTGACAATGAACCTTATACTGGATGAATCTCTACAGGAAAGGCATGTTAGTGTTGCGTGTTGTGTCGATTGCTTGCCACCTAGAGATCTGGAAACTCAACCGGCGTGCAGCACGATGATGACGCGGTTCTATTAGCGAGGATCGTCGGTTCAGCGGCACTTCATTGGCCTTTTAAGTTCTATTCACGCAGGCAGGACTAACAGGACACCAACGAAATCCCGTTGACATAGGGATTGCGCGACAGCCACAGTGCGAAAAGCCGATGGTAATATGACGAGTTCGCGAGTGAACACGCCCAAGTTTGCAGTGTCTTTCAATAATGTCTGTGAGGGAACCAGTAATTAAAAACTGCCAGTTTCTGGCTTGCTGAAAGACCAGGCTCCCTGCGATTGAAAGCCACATCGCACGCCCCACTCAGCGCCGGAAAGATGAGTACCCTAGCGGTGATGGTGGGCGGATGCGGTAATTATCTTGGGAGCGAGTTGTTTTCTGCCATTTATGCTGAGCTGCTGCGAGCCAAGTCCGTGGGAGACAGCAGTACCGCCGATTCTTTGAGTCGGCAGTTCTTCACAGGCGACTCTGCGGCAGCACACGGGAATTTTCTGAAGGCCCGAAGCCTCCTCATTGACATGGAAGCTAAGACAGTTCAGAACTGTCTACTTCATCAGCCGTTGCCAAAAATTACCGAGGTTAGAGGAGGCTGCTACATGGGGAGAGCCATTCCCAAGTCCCGCACAAGACAAACAGAGACAGGCTGGTTTTGGGACCCGAAGTTTGCATACTGGCAGCAAGGAGGTTGCGGCAATAACTGGGCCCTTGGACATGAAATTCAGGGGCCTGCTAATCGTGACAATATGGAGCGCCTTCTTTTCGACCTCGCCGAAGAAGCTGACAGCGTCAGCTCCGTTATGGTGCTGCACTCTTTGGCTGGTGAGCAGCAGATGGGCGTTCTACCTAACGTTGCGCCTGCCTTCAGTATTTAACGTCATTCATGGTGTCTTTGAGGCTAAATGCCAGCATGCTTCATCGATTTCTGTTGCTACGCCGTGGCGTGAAGGACTCCCAGTTTCACCCTGCTGCTGCCACCGGCAGACTGCCTTCTTATGTTGTGTTAGGAGGAACGGGCTCAGGGGTCGGCTCGTACTTAACGGAATTGTGTGCTGACTTGCTGCCCGGAACCTGCATCGCGAGCTGCTGCGTGTGGCCCTTTGACGCGGAGGTCTCGACGCAAGCCTTCAATACTGTTCTGTCGCTTGCGTCTCTTCAAACAAACAGGTATTTTTCCCTTATCTTGTGGGCTTCTCCGGAAGTGTGCTCCCCACGGGATCTAAGTAACTGCTGTTTCTTTGCATTCCGTCACAGCGTATATTTGTTGCCGTTGCTGAGCCTCGTAAGGATGACGCTGTGGTGGCTGGGGCTCTCAGCGACGGTATTTTCATTTTTGAAAACGGACGATATGCCAAGATTTTGCAGAGACATGCAAGCTCAAGCACTACGCCAACGGCAGCTGGCCTCTCTGAGATCAATCGGTGCATTGCACGAGACCTTGTGGGCTGTTGTCTTCTGCCCTCCTCTTCAGCAGCCCCTCAGACCAAGAGCCCTTCGCCGGGGTCATCTGGATGTTATCATGAGCGTAAACGCGAACACCATGCTCCCTGGCCTACTACTGTTCGAGGACTGTTAGATAGGGATGCAACTGTAGCTCTTCGGTGCCCCTTGCGCGACGTGCTAACAGAAGCAGCACCGCACCCAGCCTTCAAACTGCTGACGTGCCGGTACCTTCCACAGACCTTTCTGGCCGAGCGGAATACCAGCCGTTTTACGTCATATACCTTCGCGTCCTTGCTGCACCGGCTGGAGCGCATGTTCGCCAGAGCAGATACTTTGGACCTTCTTGCCCCTCCCAGCCTCTCAACGCCCTCCAATTACCGACAAACAAATTATGCCGTCACACAGCAGAAGAACAGGGATAACTCCCGACACGCCAACGCAAAAGATGACATTCACCCAAACGCTGCTGTTGGGGCACAGCTCTGCCTTAGGGGGCCGGCAGCCCGTTCCCTCGAAGGCGATCCCACAGCTGCCTGCGAAATTGCCTTGTGGCCTTACGCTTTAAGTCCCGTTCAGGTGGGGGAGCCACGATTACTGAGCCATACAGACAAACTGTCTTCACTTTGCCTATGAAAGCACCAATGCTTCCCGCTGGGGCTTGCTTGTTTCTGTAGATCTCTGCGCATCCTTTTGCTGCTCACGGGGAGCCTTGCAGCATGGGTCTGACAACAAGCTGCCGCACTCCCTTGCCAGCTTTACAGAGGTGAGCGAGAGTTCCCCGAGATCGTCCCCGAATAGCTCAGCATAGACCCTACGGATAGCGTGTAGTTGTTGCAAACTGGGCAGGGGCGATGCCTTTGTGCGCGGACTCCGAACGCAGCACTTTGCAGCTTGGGATTGAGATGTTGCATGCTGGGGCCTTCGTGCATCACTACGAAGAATTCGGCGTCGGGTTT
This sequence comes from Eimeria brunetti, assembly GCA_000499725.1. NCBI lineage: Eukaryota > Apicomplexa > Conoidasida > Eucoccidiorida > Eimeriidae > Eimeria > Eimeria brunetti. The sequence goes on along the minus strand of HG712467.1, from coordinate 70,258 downwards.
GAGGAGCTGCAGGCCGCCGTGGAGCAGCTGCAAGAAATCGCCTATGCCTATTCAGCACTTGGACCTGGTTGATCCATTGCGCCCTTCCGTTTCCCACTCGCAATGCTTGCGCTAGCAAGGCGTCACCGGATGCCTCGTTTTTTTTTCTGTTCAAGTTATGCATTTTGGCTGGAAAAAGCACGAGAAGCTGCTAGCATATCCCGCTATATATATATACTATATATATACTATATATAGTATATATATAACTATTGTAGGGCGAAAATGCAACGCATCTGTAGGAAAGTGTTTGTGGGAGCGCAGTTCCCTAAAACTAGCAGTATAGGAATAGTGTAAACAAGATACGTTCCAGTATACTACAAAAATAGAGTGCATCCACGCTAAAGGAAAAACATTGAACGTCACGTTTCCACCGCAAGTTGCTCCCTCACGATCAGCGCGTTGGGTGCAAACGCGTATGACTGAATTCAGCTTATCTCCTGCCGTTTCAAGTCGCTATAAGACAATAAGACCCTTGGCTGCAGTATCAGGGGAATAAGCAGGAAGTTTGTAGCGTTTCTGAGGAGACCCCAAACAAAGATTCATACGTTTCTGGTGCTGCCATCTGGCAAACACGAAAGAGCAGTATGTTTTGCGGTCCAGTGGAAGGCAACATCCAAGATAATGTTCAGTAGCAACGGAACAGCAGAACAACCGTATTCTGCGTACGCCATGTCGGTAGTAGTTTGGGGGGTTGTGCAGCTTCGTAAGCTCTGGCCTTGTCTGTCGTTGCGAAGGCAGCTAACTACAAGGGCGCAATACAAAAAGGGGCATAGCGGCGGCAGTGCTTTCTGACCCGACAACATTCGAAGGTTTCGGGGAGAAAACAATCGGTGCGGGGCAGCTGCCCGCTGTTGCGGGGCTAAGGGGACAAAGTGCTGTCTATAACTAGAGCTCAGGCTAATTGCTGCTACAGCATCGAGCCTTGCACTGCCAAATGCTGTTTGACATTCAACCGGTGCCCTGTATCGCTGCAAAGCAGCGTTTGAGGAGAGGGGTAAGCACGCGTCTGTTCCCACTCGGGAACACAGACAAGAAACACAAAAAGAATGGGCAGGCAGACAAAACGAGTTTGCTGTTCTTCTACACTCAGAAAAGATGGGGCCAAGTTCAGTGAACTCACGAATCCCTGCTGCATGTTGCAGCAGCGAGACGAAAACGAGCGCGGATTGTGCTGCTCCGTCGCACTTTCCACGAGACCAGCACATGCATCAAATTAATATTCCTACAAAACAGGGAATGTCCCGTTGCTATTGAGCGTTCGAGCTTTCGCTGTGGTTGCTCTTCCTGCGCACATCCCAAATGCACAGCATAGACAGACATCTAGTGAATACCACGTTTTGGGGCCAAGTACAAAGGTATCAGACCCCTCCTGCGTCCGGTGACAGTGTTTTTTGCCCTTAACTGCAGTGTGGTACGTTGGGCAAAACAAGCGGGAGTCAAGAAGTACAAGGGCTAGTGCTTCCGCCATAACTGCAAGGGGAGTTGCCGGTGGCCGTAACCCAACTCCAGCTTTGCTTTGCTTGATACTCTGGGATACATACTTCACTGGTCCAAACAAAAATTCATATTAGCTGCACGCTTACTATAATGCAACATGGCGTATGCATTTAGATCTTTGTAGAAGACTCACGCTTTCTTGCGACTGCTGTTCGGGGAGTTGCTTCTGTCACGATTCTTCGCCGTCTTCCGTTTGGCCGCCTCTTCGGTTGTCTTGTGCTCCTGCAGCAAAGTAAAAGAAAAGCCTATCGCGAACCGCCTCTCTGTCAAGCTTTGAATGCCGCTTCGGTTACCTGTTGCCGTACAGGCAGCCCCTTCCTACGGCCTTCGATTTCTGAACTGCTGCTGCTTCGCGCTGGCCAGTTGTGTATACTAGGGGTTAGGGTTTAGTCAGTGAACGAACTTCTAACCTCAAGGAGTTTTTGTCTGAGAGCGTCGCAGCGGCTCGTGATTTCATCCTTAGAAACACCTGAAATGCGTAAGACGCAAAATTCCATTGTGCCGCAGCTTCACGAGTCTGCATAGAGCACTCCCTAATCGCTCTGCGTGTTGGGCATGCATGCTACAATACCCTATAGATAGCTACGCTACACGCGAGGTAGCTCTAAGGCTAGGTAAGCAATGGAGTGGCTAGGAACTGACGCATTAACAGGCACTACAGACTGACTCTGGTCCTCAAGCTGGACCTGCAGCTCGGTGACCTTCAGCTCTATGGCCCGCATGCGTTCTCTGTCAGACTCCCGAGCCTCTTGGGACTCCGCTGTTGCTGCTGCTGTTGCTGCTGATGCTGCTGCGCCTTCGTCTTCCTCCTGCTGCTGCTGCGGCTGCTCTTCTTCTTCCCTCTCAAACACAAAAATGTCAGAGGCCTCGCTTGCCACGTCGTCTTGCTGCTGCTGCTCCTCGCCCGGCTGCTTCGCGCCGCCCTCCTGCGCACCGACGGTCCCCTCCGGTGCTTCAGTCACCGGTGCTGCCTCCTGTGGGGCTGCCGCAGCTGCAGCAGCTGCTGCTGCTTGACGTTCTGCAGCAGCAGCAGCCTGAGCCTCCAGAAGCACGTCAAGCGGCACCTCTGCTGCCTGCAACATGGCAGCAACGAGGGAGCGCTGGGACGCAAGTTGTTTGGCAAACAAAACAGCCCCGGCAGCAGAGCCTCTGCAAGGGATAGGTAGCACGAGCAGGAATTACCTCTTGTTTTAGTTTCCAGTATAGTTCTTGTCGCGCCAACTGTACAAGCTGCTTTTGCCTCCTTTCGCTGCTGCTGCTGTTGCTGCTGCGAGAAGGCAATACTCCCAGTCCCCGTTGCTGGCAGAGCCTGTCAAGCTGGTACCGGTCGAGCAGAAGCCACTCCTGCAAGGCAAGCACGAGACACAAAAAGCAACAAACAACTTTCCCTGTCATGTAGAAAGACGCCAGAAGCCTACGTCGTCCCAACTGAAATCCCCAGACTTTGTTGGTGAAGTCAGTGGAAATAAAAGCCGCAGCACAAGCCACGAAAGCTTCCTACCATTGCTGCAGGTCGCAGCCAAAGGGGGAACTGTGCGATGAGGGGCCTGAGGTTTTCCGCCAAGGGCTCTCCGTCCAGCTGAGGGTCTGCGAGCTCTAGCGCAGCAGCTTCACACTTTGCTGCTGCTGCTGCTGCTGCTTCGGGATCCAGAATTGTTGCCGTTATGTCGCGGCCGCAGAGTGTGGCCTCGATGCCCTGAGGCCATGCAACAGCACCACAAGAAACAGCTGGTGTTGTGCTTTTGCAGTAGTAGTAAACGTACTAATGAGTGCAACAGAAGAATACAAAGTAGTGAGAGCGGCAGCAAGTACAAATAGCATCCACCAAGCAGCAAGCAGGCGGCAAGCTGACCTTCAGGAACGTAGGCGGGTATACACCCCAGGCCTCCCACAACTTCGTCATCTTGTAGAGAGCCCTTTCAACCCCCTGCCACTGCTCTTGTTGGGTCCGCGGGCTGGACCCTCCAGCACCTACGCCCAACCGGAGGTCTTCTAGCACTAAGGCAACCACGCAGCGACAGCAGGATCAACAGCAGAAGCAGCGTCTGCCCCGTGCATGCGCAGCCACTACTTGTGGTAACGTGTACTTATAGTGTTTCGTGCTTTTGCAGCGACCCTTCCCCTCAAGATGCTGAAGTGGTCTTCGCCCCCCTGTACCCAAGACGGGCTTCAACGCCAATGCATACCTTTGCTCCAGCAATCTGCAATGAAAGGCAAGTGCTTCTCTAAGTGATGCCTGTAGGTCCAGGCGTGGGCTGTCTGCGCGCTGGAGTTGGCCAACAGATCTGACAGAAGGTACATGCGAGCCAACCGCATGGTCAGCGCTGTGTCCGGCAGCGTCAGCGACTCTGTCAGACAGCTGCAGACCTCCGCGCTGCTACTTCCGTGCGACATGCAGAAAGACATCGCTGCGCATATCGAAGCCCTGAACCAGCGCACGAGAACACAACGCCGAACTGCCCTTTGCCTACCGCTGCTGCCGCAGCACACCACCCCACAAAAACGACTGTTTAACACTAATTCTTAATTCACAGCTTTGGCATATGCAATGAGCCAACCAATCGTATTTAGACCGCTTCCTTCTAAAACTCAGTTTTTACGCAAATGTTTTGTAGGCAGTTTAGCTTGCACATTCAGAAGCATACTTTACTTGCTACCCTACCTACCTTCGCAGTCGTATCTCAACGTTACCTACTAGCGACGAAGCACGTGAGACACGTAACGCATTCCTGCATAAGCTTACCTATCCCGAGTTATGTTGCGCAGCAACTCCTCCAGCTCCTCACGGTCTGCTGCACTAAGCCGTTCGCCCCCGCGAGCAGCTGTCCGGCTGCACGAAGCAAACGCACAATATCTACGTGAATTCCATCACAGCACGCCTAACTGATGCACAAGTAGCCGCAGGGGCAGAAATAGTAGCAACAGCAACAGACGCGCAAGCGACCCCACAGAAACGAAGCCCACTTTGCGCAGCTAGCGCGGCAGAGGAGCAGCAAAGCATTAACAAAAAACAGAAAACACAGGGAACCAGGAATAGCAACAGCTTAACGTGTCAACATCGGCAGAGAGCAGCAGCAACACCATCCGCAGCAGCCCAGAACCCTGCGTTTGTGGCTCACAGACTCCGTTCTTCTGCTGCCTCTGCCTTCTTCTTGGCCCTAAAGGAGACAACAAAACGCCAATGCACGCTGGTACCGACAGCTATGCCGCTACCACGCTCCAGTAGAGATGTATGGCTGCAGCAAGAGCAGATGTTTCCCCCCAAACGCTATCGCTGACAGCCGCAGAGAAACAACTTACGGCTGCTGGAAGTGCTTCTCCGGCGGAGGCATCCACCGCCTGCCACCCGAATAGATGTAGAAAGGCTCTAAACGCCAAGCCTTTAAAGTGTCTCCCTGACCAAAGGCGTACACTCGCCATCTGAGGACGCAAACCCGGCGACATGAAGGCAGCAACGAGCGAAAAGGCACAAGTAGCGAGAACTAAGGACGCATGGTAAACAGAAACTCGGAAACAGCGAGCAGAACGCAGCTGACTCAAAGTGCAGGCAGACGCTAACGCTAGGGCATAGAGCACACACCTCGCAGGAGCATGCTGCCGCCTGCGCAACATGGTGGCTACACTGAACCCTATGGCAAAGCTACAGTATACACGCTTCGGGAACCGCTATCAGATATTGGAAGGGAGGGCATTGGGGACGAACCTGTAGTAAATGTTGTCCGGCGAATCTTTTTCGTAGAGGAAGCCCAGACGGCCTGCACACACTCGCAGAGCCCCACAAACAAACTGTAAACCGTGAAGCCCAAACCCTTGTCCCACGGCATACAGAAAACGACGTAATCTCTATGCCGCGAAACCTCAAACCTACCGCTTTCTGGAGGAAACTTCTCCATAACTTGCTGTTCAAAGACATGCCCCTCCTGAAGCATTACCAGCCGGATACATCAGTGACAGCCCCTTAGCAGCGCTATTGTAAAAATCAGCAGCGGCAGCGGTGGCACCAGCAGCGCCTAGCAGTAATGGGAGCAGCAGCGCACCTCGGCAACGTATTTCGCCAACAGGTCGATCATCATTTTAATCTTGCGGTCTTTAGGCACCTGCACCTCCACCAGCTCCGCTTCCTGCAGGCGCAAGGGCCAACTAAACACACCGTCCCTACACAGCTGCAGTGTATGCATGTACACGCGAATTTCCGCAATGCCCTTTCACTTGCACAAATGTAAGCAAGTACGCACGCAAGCATTCAACGCAGCCATCCAGGCTAACTCGAAGCTTACAGGAGGCGGGGGAGGCGTTGGAGTCGCTGCTGGGGCCTCCGCGGTAAAGTTTGTTGGCGGAGGCGGAGAGAACCCCGACGAGGGGAATGGCGAGTCCGCTGAGATGCAACGACAGCAACGGCGAAAACAGCCGTGTGTGTGTGTAGCCGACTAGAGCAACGCTAGAGCAACGCTAGAGCAACCCCGTAGAACCAGTACCTAAACCCTAAACACGGTCAAGACAATAGTGCACATAGAGCTCTGCTCACAGAACCCGCTGCTCATGGCAGTGGGAGTGGCGCCGAATGAGGGTCGTAGGGCCTTTCCCCATCTGCAAGCACAGCAAGCAAGCCGTAAACTCTTGGGGTTAAACCATACATTACAGCCACTCTATGAAAACTATCTATGCTCTTAGAGGGAATCCGCAGGTAGCTACACTGAAAACCCAAAATCCTGCCCGCCTACCCAATGCGGATGACCATCCCATAGAAAGATTTCCCGTCCAGGCTGTTCTTCGCAGACTCTGCAGATTCAAGACACAAATTAATGATCAGCCACTACCAATGAACAAACAACAGAGGCGTTCATACGACGGCTTCTGAATGCGAATAACTAAGAAGCCCCCAGATAGTTCTAACAAGCAAGCAGAGAAGGTATTGGCACTGAAACTTGACGGGTGCACGAATATGAAAACCCCTCAGACATGTGTTTATAGAAAGACTGCTCTAGCTTGCATGTTTTCGCAATAGGGATTCGCTATGGTGTGGTGTTTACCAGCTTGGGGCCTGGTTTCAAAGGAAACGAATCCACAGTTCCTGTTGCGGCGCTTCTCTTCTTCCGTTCTGGGGTACATGATCTTAACGCTCGTAATGACCCCGTGCTTCCCGAATTGTTGACAGAGAAACTCCTCCGTTATCTGCATGCACGCAAGCAAAACCGAAGCTCTAGGCCCTAAAAAAAGGTACATGCAAGGATAAATCTTGAAAACACCCTACTCTCCACAAGCCATCAGCCGCAGCCCCTTCAGTCCGATAATCTGTTAAGTCCAAGGGGAGCTAAATATCTACAGTAGCATCTTGGGTATCATAAGGCTCTACAATGCCCGCAGTGTACAGATACCTCCGGCGACAAATTCCCCAGATACAGGTTCGTTGAGCTCTCCTTCTCCAAGTCGATCGGGGGAGCCCCACGGGGCCTTGTCGCGTTCTGCAGACACAAACTCCAAGTTGTAAGCTGTAAACCCTAAACCCTAGGCAAGGAAGGGAAGATGCGAGGCCCTCAACAATTGCAGTTGGGAAAAAGATTACACTTAAGGGTTTCCAGCCTTAGCCGGGTGTCCCGGCGCGTGGGACTCAGCAGCAGCAGGGACACGAATACCAGCAGGAGCAGCAACAGCGGCAACAGAACACACGAGGCCCCTGCCTGATAAGTTACCTCGAGTGCCGCTATTTGGAAGCGTAGGGCGCATCGTTCTTCCTCTGAGCAGGAGAAAACATACAACGCCAGGAGCTGCAGCTGCAGCAGCCATCAACAGCAGCAGCACCCAGTGGCAGCCGCAGCAGCAGGCAGTTACCTGTACGGGAGAGGTTTAGCCTCTCGTAGAGTCGCCGCTTCTGGCCTTGCAGTTCCTGACGCTTTTTAATCTCTGCATGGAAGATAACATCAAAACCCATACCCCTGTCTCCCAACCGCTCATACTAAACCCTAAGCCCTAATGGCAGCTCAGCAAACGGGCAACCGCAGCAAAGACCTAAGCATGAACTCTACGCGGCAAGCCCAGCCACTAACCGCCCACACCCTAAACCCTAAACTCTGATTTCAAGTCCGAAATCCTAAACCCTGACCTTCGAGAAAGGAGTCTATCTCCCTCTTCTGTCCAGGGCGTCCTGGCATTCGTTTGGGGGCTGGGGACTGGGCACTGCTGTTGCCGCTGCCTGCTGCAGCAGCAGCAGCCGCTGCTGCTGCTGCTGCTGCAGCTGCCTCAGCTGACTTTGGGGCATTGTTCGGCACCCACAAAGAACCCTAAATCCACAGGAGGAGCAGCAGCAGCAGGAAGGTCGCAACAGCTTCATGGGTTAACCCTAAACCAATGGTGCCCGTCCCCGCGGTGAGGGGCCCCCAGACGCATCCAGATACAGCGCGAAACGAAGCGCTCCTAAATCTTGAGCCACATCCGAGGAACCTCAAGCCTACCTTTTTACTGTCAACGGCAATTTGCCCCGAGCCCGCATTCATCACGCCTCCTAGGAACAAAAACCAGGAAACCCTAAACCCCAACCTTAGAATCACTAGCATAAGGAGTTTTGCCACGAAATCTACATCCTAAACCATAACCCCTAACCTCTAACGTGTACTCAAGACCCTACACCACAACGCCAAGGCCAACCCATCCCTAAACTCTAAACCCCAAACCCAGGGAAGGCAGTACCCCTGACGAATGTCTTGTCCGCAGAAGGGTCTTCTGGCTGGAACGTCTTGAGGAACTCCTGATATACTCTAGCCGTTTCGGGCTCCCCCGCTCCCTGCGAGGCAACCATCAACGGAAGCGCAAAGACGCTACCAACCCATCTTGAGCAACCCTCATCCCTAACCCCTAAACCATCCGGAGCTATACCCCCCTTAGAGAAAAGCCTTGCTTACTCCTCTGCGCCCTCCCCTACGGTCCGACATATTGCCTCCTCCTGCTGCTGTGGCTACTGCTGCTGCTGCTGTTGAGGGCCATCAGCCCTCAGCACGGCGCAGGGCGCTGAGGCCAGGCTACACAGCAAGCCTCGCTCAATTATATTATTGCGCTGTCTACAAAGACAGTGCAAAGAACAGCGACCGCCAACTGTCGGTTCTGCTGTGACCCCCGCTGTTTCCGCTGCTGCTGCTGGCGCTGCTGCTACTATGGCGGGTGCCACGGGTGTTACTGCTGCGGATGCTGCCCGCTCTTCAGCTCACAAGAAATCAAAGGATCGCGTGCAAAAACAAAAACTAAAGCTAAAACTAAACCAAGAGAATGAAGAAAACCAGATCGAGCCTTCGGGCCGCAGTGCTGGGCCTGGGGAAGGTCAGGGCTAGGGCCCCCCGAGAGCTGTGGAGGATGCCCTGCTGTTGGGCTGATATTTATCCTCTTGTTCGCAAGCACTTGCTTTCAAAAATAATGGGGAGAGTGAATGCGTACAAAAACAAAACCAATCCACAAACGCAGCCCCGCGGATGCTCTGCATGCGCAGGCCGGGCCTCCCAGCTCAGCCCCAGCCGAAGGGCCTCGAAATGCAGACCCTCTCTCCTTAGAACTTGTGGTGTTGTCCTTGTAATTACCCCTTTCTTTCCACCAGCGGTCCTCTTCAACCTATACATACGCCTCTATTCACTTCCGCTTTCACCCAAAATGGCCTGGAGAGCCTGCGGCATCAGCTACATCCGATACGCGGCAGAAATGGCCGAGCTGCTACGGAAGTGAGATCCCTACACACACCTCCCCAGACTCAGCTGGGGGCTAATGGGGCGTTTGGATGTCCCCTGGGGCCTCCAGAGGTTGTCTTGTTGGGGCCCTTGAAAGTTTGAATGCGCCGTTGAGTTTCTCTGTGCCTGGGTGCCCTCTGGGGCCCCTGGAGCAATCTGGGTTTCATGAAGTTTTTATGGTTATCCAGTAATGATGATTTTGGCGTGTAGTTTTCTAGAGGCAGAAGCAGCCGGCGGAGCTACCGGCGGGCCAGTGGTGCAACGGGCTACTGCTGAGGGTGCTGCAGTGGGAGTGGCCACAGCAGCAGCAGCAGGCGCTCTGTAACAGCAGGGGCTGCTGCTGCAGGTGCCCCCTGTAGGCTTTGGTCCCAATCGTAGCTAGCTTTGGCCCGGAAAAAAGGCTCTCGAGTCTGATGGGGTTTAGGGTTTGGGACTTGAACGAGGGCTTGGGTTCTTAGATGTAATTTAGTGTGGCATTGATGCACGTTTCGCTGCAGGTGCGTCAAGGAGCCCTACAGGACTCAGTTGCAAAACAAGAACCAAATACACTTCAAGGAGGCCATATACAAGCAGGGCACTGTTGTCTCTAGGCGTAAGTTCGAGGTGGATGCCTAGCTAGCTAGCTGCCTAGCTGTGGGGTTATGCAAGAGCTAGCCAAGGAAATGTACAGGCCTTCACCTGCAGCAGCATCCAGAGCCACGGGGCTGCGTACAGGGCCAGCGCATCTAAGCGCCATGTCCCGCCTAGGGTCTAGGGTTTAGGGTTTGCTGATGCAACTCTTTTTTCTGCTGCAGAGACCTACGACAAGCTCAAAGCAGCCTTTGAAGCGTCCGCAACGGCAACGCCAAAGAAAGGGGATTGATACAGTAAACCTAAAGCTGTAAACCCTCGTATTGGGTGAGAACCTTCTGGCAGTGATGGGCTCATCTTTACGACGGGCTGCTGACGCCCCGCCCCTCTCACACATGTAAAGGAAGGATTAGGAGGAGCTTCTGGGCACAAGATGGCCGCTGCAGCAGCAGTTTGTTGCTGCAGTAACAGCAGCTGGTGGCTTGTCTCTCTGCAGCAGCATTAGGCTGCACCTATTGCAGCGGCCGCACTTTGCTGCAGGGGGAACTGCAGCGGTTTGGTGCTGCTCTAAGACCTGCAGTTGGCTCTCGCTGCAGCAATGGGCTGCAGGTACTGCAGCATCTGCACTTTGCTGCAGCAGCAGCAGCACGTTGCTGCTGAGAGCCATAGGGCTTCAAACACAACACAAGATTTAGCTTGCCCAGTCCGCGCTACTTGACGGACTGCAGACAGAAGCCGCAGCTGCTGAGCCGCAGCTGCTGCTGTTGCTGCAAGTCTTCTGCTCCAGTGCTGCTGCAACACCAACCAAAGCTCATGCTTTTTTTGTCCCGCGCCCTCTACGCTGCTGCTGTTCCCAGTAGTCATTGAAGGCCTTCAGGTCTCTGCCGCTTTTATTGACAGACACAAGTCCGGGGACAGCCCGCAAGAAGGCGGAGCGAATACACCCCAAGTCCCCTTGCTGTTGCTGTTGCCCCATTAGTGTATGCTGCGGGAGCAGCAGCTGCTGTTGGTCCTTTTGCAGCAGCAGGTCCTGCTGCCTTTGCTGCTGCAGCAGTGAGGTGAACACGTCCTCGGGTGGAACCCAAATGCAGCGGAGGTGTTGTCTAGGTTGTAGAAGCAGCAGCAGCAAGTGCCGTAGAGGGCTATTAACCTGCAAACGCACGGCGTAAACACTAAACCTTAACCCTCATGCAACCAACAGGGAGCTGTCGTTCAGCTGCTGCGGGCTGCGGCAGCAGCACAGGCAAATGGTATGGCAGCAGGAGCAAGAAGAGCTAATTGCTTAGCAGCTGCAACAGCAGAGCAGCAACTCCAGCGGCACCAACGGAAACACTACACTGCAGCAGCAACGGTGAAGGCATTCGATACCGTGTGGGGCGCAGTGTACGTCGGTCGTTTCCATCTTTTCCGTGCTGCTGCCGCTGCCTGCATGTTGCTTTGACCTGCCGTGTACATACACCCCAGCAACACCACTCTGCCCTTCAGCCTGGTGAAAGCCGCTGCGTCTAAACCCTTAGCGTCCCACTGAAGCAAGCAGGTGCCGTTGCTCTTTTGGCCTTCTGGGAATAGCACAAGGGGGGGGATGAAGCGGCTGTTAGCTTCAAGGGACAGGAGAAGGGCAGACAAAGACGGGAACCGGCCCCGACCCGGCAGAAGCTGCAGCAGCACGCACACACAAATCAGTGGAAGCAGCAGATAAACCAGCCAAAGCAGCGGCTGCAACGACAACAACACCTGCTGCAGCAGCAGCAGCAGCAGCAAGTGCTACCGGCAGTTTCGTGCGGGTGCTCCCCACAGCAGTAGCAGCGCAAAGTGCCACAGCATGCCACAAGAAAACAGACAAGTGGTGGGAGCAGCAATGTCTGACAACAGCAGCCGCAGCAGCAGCAAAACATAGACACCTCGAAGGAGAGCGAGTACTTGATGGCGCCCCAGAAGGAGAGAACAGAGATGGAGCCGTCTGCATGCAGCCCCAAAAAGAGGGGGCAGAGCCGCATTTGCAGATACAGCGGCTCAACGAAGCAAGTGAAGTTTGAGAGGCAAAGGGTGGCCCTTGAGAGGCCCTTTGCGAGGCCCAGGGCCCCCCCGGGGGGCCCCTGAGCCCGAGCCGACGCGGGAAACAAAAAAGATGTAAGGAATTCCCCGGCCTTAAGTTGTGAAGGATTACGCTTCACACGGCGGTAATCTGCAGCAGCAACAACCAGGTGTACATGCACCTCAAGGCTGGGAGGGGGCCCAAATGAGGGGCCGAAAAACAAAAACGCGGATGGGCAAAGACGGGAAGACACAAGTAGAAAAAGCACACACAAGCACAAGAAGGGGGAAAAGGAGGCAAATATGGACAAAGGAGACGAGCACAAGAAGCAGACAGAAAAAATAAAACAAAAAGACGTACAGAAGAAGGGGAAGGGCAAAGACGGCGGGGGACGACGCACGACAAAAAGAAACAGAGACAAAACGCGGTAGACAAGGACCGGCATACAATAAAACGAAAAGATACAAACAAAAACAAAAACGGACAAACAATGGCAAAAATGCACTTTGACAGCAGGGGACTGGCGACGGCAGAAGGCAAAGAGCGAGCGACGGAATGAAAGAGATAGCCAGTTACGAGCGTCAGTGAATTGGCACAGCCATAGGGGCAAACAAGACAAAAAGAAACAGAGGTGGAAGGAGGCAGACAAACGTAAAAGGAGGCAGAGGAGGAAACAGAAGGAAAGATACAAAGGCAGGAGGAGACATACAGAGGCGGAAGGCAGAAAGAAAAGCACGAAACCTCAAGAAAATGAAGCAGAAAACACTCACCTGCTCTCTCCTCACTGATCCAGTGAAATCCAAATGCAAACAATGCCAGATACAGAGGCAGTTGCAGCAGCGTGCGTTTCGCCCTCCAGTGTACATACGGCAGCGGCCGCAGCGGCAGCAGCAGCAACAGCAACGAGCCTGCCAACAGCAGCGACAGCCCCAGCAGCAACAGCCGAAGCAGCGCTAGCAGCAGCAACAAAGGGTACACAGGTAGGTAGCAGCAGGAGATAACGAACGACAGAAGACGTGAACTGCTGAGGGGGCCCCGTAGCTGCTGCTGGCTGTAGTACGTGGGCACAAAGGGCTGAGCGCCCGTTCCCTCATCTGCAAAGGTTCTGTATTTCTCCATCCCACCTAGGACGCAGCGCTGCTGTTGTTGCTGTTGCTGTTGCTGCTGAAGCTGTCCTGAGAATGGTGCGCCTACGGCCACTGCCGGTGCGCTGTTGCTGCTGCACTGCCGCTGCCTTCGCCTGCTGCGGCTTCTGGCTTGCTGCGGCTGCCGCTGTCTCCGTCCTGCTGCTTCTAGCGTGCTGCTACGGCTGGTCTTGCTGCCGTCCTGATCCAGTTACGGCTGCCCTTCCGTTGCCCGCTCCCCTTGCTGCAGCGTATTGCTGCTGCTGCTGCTGACCTACTGCTGCTATTGTTGTCCTGCTCCTGTCGGCGTAGTCTCGCTGCAGGGGCTGCTGCTTTGATGCGTACTGTACAGTCTGTGCTGTCGCGACTTCGCTGCTGCTGCTCTGCAGCAGCAACAGCAACGCGATGCCTTCGACTTGAATGCTCGTGGCGTCGTTGGGGTTGTGTGTCCCGGTAACTAGGGAGGATTTCTGTACACTTTATTTCAAAATGTTCTCTATTTAACTTAGGAAGGTCACCAGCTGCTGCAGAAGGGCCGTGGTACATAAGCCCATGCAGCCCGTTTCTCTGGGGGCCCCCCCCAGGGGGCCCGCCTCGTCGGCTGAGGGTCTTGCGTATGTTTTGCCTTCATTTGCACCAATGCTTATTTAATTGTAACTTTAATATATAATTTGCATTAGCATTATTGTCTATATGCGTCCATACTCACTGCTGTTTTATTTGGTCTACTTTTACTCTTAATATACCTCCAAACTTGCTTCCTTTTAGCTGCGTGTCTGGTGCTGTTACCGTGGTTTTGTGCAACTGGCCGGTTTTTAAGGACAATCTCGTTGCTGGCTTCTAGGGCTTCCAACCTGATGATTGTATTTCCCCACGAAGTCATAACTCCCGAACCCTATGTCTTATGTGCTCAACCTTACGCAACAGTGCCCTTACAAATTGTGAATTGAGGCAAATCTCCAGTTTTGTCGTGCTTGCATTTCAAGCATATTGGCTTTAACAGTAACGCACATTTTACGTAAGGCCAATAAGTATGGTACAAAAATACAAGGGGGTCCTCTCCTGCTGAGTGGGTTGACGGCTGCTTGACAGCCATTTGCGCGCTAGCTATTGAGCAGGCTTTTGGCAGTTAGCCACGCCACCGTCGCAGTTAGGCAAGGCTCCGGGCCAGCCTTTTTGCCCAGTGTGGAGCTGCATGTTCCTGCTGTTCGTCTTTAAGGGGTTCATTACATACGGCTCGCAAAGGGGCATATAAGGGCGGCTGCCAGAGCCTTGCATCGACGGCTGCAACAGCTCTAAGGAGATAACACGCGTACTTACTGTTGCGGTGCCGTGAAGGAAAGCAAAGATAAAAGCATTCAAATTCCCACCGGCCTCTACAGTGGAGTAACCTGGGAGCTAAGGCTTTTGGCGTGTATGCGCAGCTACGCATACAGCACAGTGCCCTGCTGTGGCCCCCTGCATACAGCACCCGAACGTTTTGCGGGGCATCAAGGAATGCATGCAACTGCAGTGCATGTACCGCTTTGGCATGCAGCTGTCTCAGTTGGTGCGCAGTGCATGCATTCAAGTTGCTATCGAGGGGGAGCCGCGATGCATGCATGCATTTTTCTTCATGCTTCCTCTTCTTCTTCTTCACTTTCTGAGCCTTCCTTCTCAGGTGGCTCAGGGGCAGGCGGGTTGAGCTGCAGCTCCTCGAGAGGCGACAGTTCGCGTGGCTGCTGCAGCTCCTGCAGCAGCAGCTCGATCTTCGGGGACAGTTCGGTGGCTGTGCATCCCTCCTGAGACACAGGAAGCAAGGGGGAACAGCTCTGTGCATGCAGCCAGCTTGGGTGCAAATGCACCACAAGCCTTTCTTGCGGGACTCTGCAAGTGCGCGTGGTGTGAACAAACTGCCGGGAAGTCTGCAAGCCCAGCAGCAGCAATAGCAGCAGCAGCAACTGCACAAGCACAGAAAGCTGTTGCCTACCTCGATTTGGATTTCAGCAGTTTTGATTTTCCATATCCGTGCTGCAGCGGAAACTTCGGTGGCGGTGATCTGCGACCCAACAAGCAGTGCAAAGCACGCAGAAGCAGATGCGCACTGAGGGACAGAATACGTTTTTCTTGTGTTTTTCCCCATGCATGGCGCAAATGCATGCACGACCAAAAGGGGCAAAAGCGAAGTTTCGGGCGCCTCCACAGCAGCTGCAGGGCCTACCGCTGCCGGGCAGGTGTGTCCTGTGGATTGCCGCACAATCAGCATTCCTGAGCAGCAGCAGCAGCAACAGCGTGAACGGCAAATGCAGACGCATTGTCCTTCGACCTTGACATCGAACTTGCAGCCAACGATTTTTCGCCCCAATTTCGAGTCAACGAGGAGACTCAGGCCCCATGGCCCAAGCCCTCCCTTTGGAACCTCTAAGGGCCTCCTTGGGCACCCATGGAGGCTCTAGTGGGCATCTACGGTCTATTTACATGCTGGCAGCATTGGTTAGTGTGTACAAGCCCCACCTTTGATGTCACAGAGCTGGCGGAGTCGACGCAATTGAGCGTGTAGTTCTGCCTGTCTACCCGCAGGCCACTGCAAATATGAAAGATGGAGGGTATGGACAACTGGAGGGTGAGAGCTTAGGAGTAGGGCTTAGCGCCTGAAGTGGAAGTGTAAGATTTGTTAGAAGGGGCTTACCGGAGCAGGGAAACCAGCGAGCACCATGCGGAGACCTGGGAACGAAGCAGCGGAGAGAGGAAGCTGCCGCGAAGGCCCCTGCATGTACACCGCAGATGGCCCCAATGGGCCCAAGGCACCCCTAGACTATAAGCCCTAAACCCCTCTAGTTGTAAAGCCTCGGCTCCGCAAGCTTAGGGTTTGCGGTTTTGCTTTTGGGTTCAAAAAGAAATTGCTCCTGTCGTTGTCACTGCCGCAAGCAAGAAGGGAAGGAAGAAGAAAGAAGAAAACCGAGCGACCCACCAGCTCTGTGACTCAACGCGGACAAAGACGCAACAGCAACAAACCCACAACCCTACACACGAAGCCCTAGGTCCTAAACGCTATACTTTGGTGCCTTCCCACAACAGGAAAGGGAGGGGCAGTTCGGCTTGAAGCTTTTATTACTGGGGTCCTGATGCGCTTTGATGTTCAGGATGAAGTTCAAGGGTGAGAGTTTAGGGTGAGGGTTGACGGCGGGGGGTTAGGGTGAGAAGGATGAGGGTGACGGTTGAGGGTTGGCGTTTGTTGGTGTTGCTGACCTAAATATTTTCTTTCAACAACAAAAAGCTTGTTGGTGAGGCCCAGCGCAAGGCCTTGCCGGAGTGCTGCTGCTGCTTCAGGTTGCAGGAAGCCGTCCACTACGACGAATGCAGCGGGTTTCATGAGAGCAGAAGCAATTTCTTTTGCTGCTGCAGCTGCTGCCTTGGCTTCTGCTGCTGCTATCTCGGCAGGACTGGGGCCTTCGTCCTCTGTGTCTATAGTGGGCGTAGGTGTGGGCGCCCGAGCAGCGGCAGCAGCAGCAGCACTCAGGTGAATGCGGACGCAGCGGTCTTTATAAATGTTTGCTATTTGATCTGGGGAGGTGCAGCACAGCAGCAATTCCACGTGCGCTAGGCGTTTAACCCTAAACGCGAAACATAAACCCTCAACGGTGGAGCTTCAACTAACTCAACCCCAAACCCTATAGCTCTAGCCGTGACAGTCGCCAAAGCATTTGAAACGCTGCTGTTTGTGAGCTCCAGCGCATAGAGCTACACATCCTAGACCCTAAACCACAAATCACAGGTCCTGACCCCTCATCTTCTTCTCCCTCACAAGCCGCGATTCTCCCTCCTCCTCGTTGGCCTCCTCAGTGTCAATTTCTCCGCTCTCTCCCTCTGATATAGCTAGCGTCTGCGGCCACAAACGTGCAGCCCCTAACCCTGAATCCCAAATTATCAAAGCTAACTTACTGCGCTGCTTCTTGGACTCATATTGCTGGTATCTGTCGTTGCCTCTGTGTTCCTCTGTCTACCTGTGTTCGCTTTAGGAGTAGCGTTAAGAGCGCTGGAAAACCCGATCCTGGGAGAAGCTGCGGCTGGTTGTGGATGACTGTGGCTGGCTGCTGCTAGCTGTTGTGGCTGCAAACCTAGCAGTAGCTCATTCTGCGTAGTGGCAGGCCCTCCTAACCTCTTCAGGTGCTTCCAGGATGATGACGCGCGTCAAATTCAGCTGCCGGCTCTCAAGCTCCTCCGCCTGCAGCATATTTCCAAAGGTTAGACCCCCAAAACTTCGCTTGTTAAGCAGCAACCAAAATATTTGCTACGCTCATCCTCATGGGTTTCATGTGGCTGCTGCTGGTGCTGCTGCTGCCGCTGCACTTGCTTACGAGCTCAACGCTGTCGAGCATATCGAGCAGCAGCACTCCATTGCCGACGCTGTCGCCTTGAGGCGTCCTGAGAGCCCTGAGGGCCTCTGCTACAACTGCGGGGGCCCTTAGTTTGCCTTTGGCTTGGTGAATTACCTTTGCCAGCTTTCCTGCTGCTCCTGCTTTTGCTCCTGCTTCTGTTGCAGCAGATCCCTGTTCCCGCTGCCGCTGCCTTAGCTCCTTAACGTACTGCTCTGCAGACAAATTCACCAGACGGGATTCAACACAATGGTATGGGGATGCAACTCACAGACTGAAGGCACTAGGCAACTGCAATGTGGAGCTGGTTTTTGCTGCTGTGGCAGCTGCTGAATCAGCTGCTGCTGCCGCTGCACGTTGTGACGGTACAATATGTAGTGCTGCTGCATACCAAAGTCTGGAATGAGTCTCAAGCCCAACGAGCGGGCCACTGCCTTTCCGAGGGCAACGCTGGCAAGGCCTTTGGGGGCCACCAGCGCCGTCACCTCACACCGCAAGATGCTGCAGCAAATTCAGCAAAAATACACAGAAAAACAAATTCTCTGCAGAGAACGCGTGTAATGCATGCTATGCATACAGCGCCGGCAGACACAAAACAACAGCACCAGCTGTTCGACACGCCCATGAGAGAAAAGAGGAACAAACGACCAGAGATCGAGAACGATAGACAACCGAGCTGCAGCTGAAGCTGCAGCGGGAGCATCTGCACCCGCTGCACGAGAAACAGCGGTAGCAGAGGGAGCAGAAGCAGCAGCGGTAAAAACCACAAAGGGCAGAAAGAGTCTGGCTTGGTCACCTTGACAACACTTCCCGCAGCCGCACGAGGTCGTCGTCTCCCACAAGCACAACGCGTTTAGCTTTTCCCTACAGCAGAAAAGGAGGCATCTGCAGCTTACCAGCAGCTAGCGAGCTCGGGACACGCACTTAGCTAGCTAGCCGTTCCTGCCTGTGCCAACAGCTAGCCGCCAGTTGCATAGCAGGTTGACGAGCACCCTCGCGAGGGGGAAGTCTCAACTATGAGCCCGCTAGGTAACAACAAGCGAGCTACCTGGGGAGGGCTAACGGACAACTACCTAGGTAGCAGCGAGCTACTTAGCAGCTAGCAGCTAGCGCAGCTGTCATTTGGCCTATGGCTCGCCAGTAGTAAGTTATTCCAGCTAGCCACAGACCAACTCCTATCCAGCCAGCAGTCAACCTGCAACTAGTGTGTGCTCTAGTTACCTCTGCTGCAAAGTGCAGTAGGGCCGCACTGGGGGGCTCCGCATCCACCACTGCAAGGCCATCTTCTTCTTCGGGGACGTGGTCTGCCGCTGCAGCCACAAAACGCGCACCTAACCCTAAACATTAAGGGGCTGCTACCTGAACATGGGACCCCTAGTTCGGAAGCCTCAGCATTGATTGTTGAGAGCTTGGCCCTACGCTCTTTGTTTTGTCCTTGCACACTTGCGATGTGCTGAGTTTGATATATCACAATGAAGTGCAGGCAAGCGGGTTCGAGGGGAAGGTTTAGTGACTAGGGCTCACCTGTGACGGGCAGAAGATGCAGAAGGCTGCAGACGTTGCAGTTCTCGCCCAGCCGTTGGGCTGCAGCGGCCCCCAAAAGGGAGGGGGGGAGCTGCAGCGCTAGCAGGGGGGCCCCTCGCAGCCAGGCAAGTTTGTTCAGTGCGCGGGAGAGCAGCAGCCCGGCCTGCAGAAACACAGCAGCAACCCATGCAACGCATGCAGAAGCGCATGATGCAATCATTAAGGGGACAGCCGCTGCTGAAAAGACGGTGTAAGCGTAGTGAGAAGCGAACAACGCCAACTTATACGGCTGGTGAGGCAGCTTCTGGAAAGGGTTTGCTGCTGCGGCATCAAAAACAGCACACGGTGTGGACCACAAGCATATCATATTTCTGCTGCTAGTGCGAGCCGTCCTGCTGCTGCGCCAGGAGCTCACGTCACTGAGACATTCGCAACTTGCATCAGCATCGCCACAGTAACGGCAGGTGCCGCCTTCCTGCTGCTCCTCCAGTCGACACTGCTGCTGTTCTAGGGAAAGAAGCGCTTCTGCATCTGCAACAACAGTAGCCGGCAGTACATCTTTTGCTGCTGCTGCTGCTGTTGCAGTTGCTTGAGGTGGGCCATGCAGCAGCAGTACGCGAGCCTGCAGCTTCTTCGCCGCCGCTTGCTGCAGCAGTTGTTGCATCAGTTTAGGAGGGGCAGCAAGGCCTTCGCACTTGAGGGCAGACAGATCCGCGGTGTGGAGAATGCCTCGACTCTGCAGCAGCGGGGGATCATAGACAATTGCTGCTGTTGCTCGTGCTGCTGGCCGTTGGGCTCACACTGGTGCTGCGGCCTCAACACTTCTACCTGGTGAGCACTTCCACTATCGAGATGCCTTGCATTTAAATGTGATAAATGGACAGAGATATGCAAATACAGACCTACACACATATATGTATCTCTATACATAGATATATTTACTAATGTATATGTAATATACACACGCTTTA
Source organism: Eimeria brunetti (assembly GCA_000499725.1). NCBI lineage: Eukaryota > Apicomplexa > Conoidasida > Eucoccidiorida > Eimeriidae > Eimeria > Eimeria brunetti. The sequence continues at coordinate 50,434 of HG712467.1, read as the reverse complement.
AGGAGTTTAGGCGAGCCCCTGTGCCTATAATACTGTTTTTTCTCGTCAGGAGAGGGACAGACATAAGCAATTAAATGGACCCTCCCCCTTCAGAGCACGTGACATTTTTAGGGCTGGTGAGGGTGATTGGGTAAGGTTGTATTTGTTGTAAGGGGGCCAGGGCCTCCTCTTGCCTCGAGAGTCTTGAGCGCCTCCGTTGCCTCCTCCCCCCGGTCAGCAGCTCGGCGGTGCTCGAGCCCCGAAATGTTGCTCGCCTCAGCACAGCCCAGCGGCAGCAGTTTGGAGAAGGCGGCCGAGCAAGGCAAGACCAACCCAGTGACGCGGCACTGAAGCTGAGCACCAAAGGCGCACCCAAAGGAGGAGCAGCAGCAATAGCAACAACAAGAAAGGCAATAGCAAGAGCAGGAGCCGTAGTTCTTAGCCCTTTCTCACACTTAAGCCACACTGCAGAACAACTCCAAGAAACTGCACCCAGGTGCCCGCTCCCCCCCGTGATTTCTTAGATGCAACAGCAAAGATGAGATACTCCCAGCGGCTCTAGCAGCACCCTCAGGGACCAAGCCTCAAACGGCCCCTACTTCTCCTTGAGAGGCTCTATGAACGCTTTCAAAAGCGCCCAGAGAGCCTTTCACGAAGGAGCAGGGGCCCCCAAGGCACCACGTAAGGGCCTCCGTAGGACCCTTATAGGGGCCACTAAGAACGGGGGAAGAGGGTTTCTGGGGCCTCGTAGAGACTTTACACAAGCATACTAAGAGGTCCCCGCTTCTGAATGTTACTCAGGGACAGCTCATGTTCAGATTTTTCTATCTTTCTGCTCAAATGTCTCTCACCATCTCTTCCACGAACTCTATTTGCAGAGTACTGCGAGGGAAGTTCGACACCATGAAGCCTAAGTACCCTGAGGAACAAAGCCCCTGGCATAACATCCCAAACCCTAAACTCTGAAGGCCAAAATATAAGCTCTACACCCCAAACTGTAAGCCCTTTAATGATAATTTTAATTGCTTTGGAGTCAGAAGCCGGTGGATGCCCAGTGTCTCCGCGATTGACAAGGTAACATCGCCGCCTTCGAGCCAGCTGACAGGCGAGCTTTTGAGGTTCAATGCTTAGGTTTTATGTTTTAGGGTTTGAGTCCCTGCCTTCTTCCTGTAGTGACGCTATTTTGTCTAGCAAGGCAGGGCACGTCACAGAGGCTGGGATTGGAGCATGGGAGTTCTTCTTCTTCTTAGCAGCGGCAGCATTGCCACCCATTGTAGGAGCAGCAGCGGCTGCTGCTGCAGAGAGTTTATCCATGTCAATGTGGGCCAAGCCGAAGCAGCGGCACAGACGCTGCAGCAGCGGCTCCAGGGGCAGTCCAGGGTCAGCAAAAACGAACACCACGGAAGGCCGTAGAGCCGCAGTAATAGCAGAATAAGCGGCTGAGCTGCTGCTAGGGTTGATTAGCTGTGCAGCAGCCAAAGCAAACCCTCAACTCCACGCCATACACCCCAAACCCTAAACTTTTGACCCTGGCGCGGGGACCTCTTTAGTTGTCTAACCGGCTTTTCACTATTTTTCTGCAAGGAACATGTCGTTTTGCTGCTTAGTTTTAGGGTGTAAAGCGCTGAGCTGCAAAACCATCCCTACCCGGCCTGTGGCCTTTGCACTCGCGAGGGCTGCAGCAGCCGCTGAACCGTTTACGGAAACACCTGTAGAGCGCAACAATAGCTTGAAGGCTTGCTGCTGCTGCTGCTGCTGAGATGTTCGCTGCTGCGATGTCTGCTGCGGTTGCTGCAACTGCTGCTGCTGTTGCTGCAACTGCTGCTGATGTTGCTGTTCAACGCAAAGGTGATCTCACCTTGAGGAATTACAGTTAGGGGCTGCACCTCAGGCAGTGCCGCAGCCAAAGTCTGCCAATCTGAGCTCCCGAGTTCCTGTTCTATTGAAACTAGAATGGCGCTGCTGCTGTTGCTGCAGCCGTTGCTTCTGCCCTCGCTCTGGGGCACCTTGGACATGCGCGAGCGCAGGGCTTTCGCGGGTTCCGGGCTGCTCGCAGCCTCCCGTAGCACCTCAGCTGTACGTACGCCGCACCAACCCAAACAAATGCACACAGAATGTACATGGGCTCAGGGGCACGCGAATGCAAGAAAAAACTAGTCCGAGGGAAATTGTCTTGGAAGGAAAATTCCGTCCTGCGGAATTTGTTCTTCACAACTATGTCTAAAGAAAGTCAGCCCAATTGAAAACGTACCCGCGGAGAGAATGGGGATTGCCGCTGTTTCTGGCTGCTGCTGCAGCTGCTCTTGCTGTTGCTGCTCCAGCTGCTGCTGATCGCCAACGAATAAAACCGCACGGGCTCTCTTACTGCTGCTCTCCAATCGAAGCTTTCGCCGACGCGGATGGGTTTGCTGCTGCTCTTGCGTTTTTTTCTGTTGCTGTTGCTGCTGCTCCAGAGCTGCTGCTGCCTTTCCTTCCTCCCCAGGACGTACCCCTAAGCGACAGCACCCGCAGCAGAGCCAGCAGAGCCAACAGTTAAAGGGACATGTTGCAGAAACTGTAGACTTTTCAGGGGATCCCTAGTGCCAGGGCTTGAGCCTAAGCACTTGCCCCCAACAAAACCACTCAAACAGAATACCTGAACCCGAAAAGGCAGCTCTTAACGCCCAATTCTATGCACCCCCAGGTTTCAAACCGTACTGCTGGCGAGCTGAGCTGAGGCAGCAACTGCCTGTTTTGACTGTTTGTCTCTTTCAACTTCTGCGGCCAACCACCTCCCAATCCAGGCCACCGCCTCCAGACCTTCCGGACGCGGGTTTTCCTTGCACAAGGCCTTCAGACACCTGCAGCAAAGGCACAGAAGCAGCAGAAACAGGTGCAACAGCAACAACGCGTCGGGCACACGGCTGAAGGATGGAAACTGCAGCGGCACAATCCGCAAGCAACGACTGCAGCAGGACAGTAGAGTCAGCACGCAGCCACAAAAGCTTCAGACTAACACCTGCGGTGCAACCGTACTTGAGCAGAAGCGATTCGAGGGTCTGGGGACCCTTCCGGCAGTCGCGCCAACCTTCCAGGCTGCAGGCCACAAGCAGCAGCGGCAGAAGCCTCGTCATCCGGAGCAAGCAGCAACAACCGCAGCAGTAGCAGTAGTATTTTCAGTGGTAATAGCCAGAAGGTGTAGCGGAAGAAGAATCAGCAGCAGCAGCAGCAAAAACGAACAGCAGCAAGTGCATAAAGCAGCGCTTTGTAGGCGCTTACGCTAAGGGGCCTTGGGCTGTGTCCCCGGCCTCTAAGAGATACGAGGCTGCTGCATCGGCTGCAGCAGGCGGCAGCAACAGTGGCAACTGTCTAGCAGAGCAGGCAGTTGCAAGTGCTGCTGCTTCTTGTTCACCTGCTGCTGCGAAGCCAACACACCGGCCAGCCATTCCGCAGAGGCTGCCTGGCCGCGGCATTCCCACAACTGCAGCGGCTACAGCTGCTGTTGCTGCCGCCTTTTCAGCACGCAGGCGCGCAGCGACAATATCTTCGCTGTTGACGTTGCCGTTACGTCTACAGCTCAGCGTCTTGGCAGCTGCTGCTGCTGCAGCCGCCGACGCCGCCGCTGTTGCTGCAGTAGCCGCAGCAGCAGCGCCAAACGGCACGGGACAGTGGGGCCCTAGAAGATCTGCAAACGCGCGAGGGGCTCCCGCACGCGCAAGCAGTAACGCCCAGGCCTCTTGGCCCTCTAGTGAAGTTGTGATGGACTGGTAGTCGGGCCTGTCCTGCCACTCCTGAAGGACACGAGGCAGCTGCATACCAGGCCATCTGCACACACCTGCAGCAGCAGCAACCGCCGGGACAGCAGCAGTAGTGGCGGCAGCAGCAGCACCAGCAGCAGTAGTTGGGATAGCTCACCTGGCAGACGAGGCCGACCGTCTCCTTGTCTAGATGCACCTCTTTCTCCCACAGGATGTAAAAGCCTTTCTGTTTCAGCAGCTTGCGGATTTCGTCTTGTTTCTGTTCCGGCTGTTGATGGAGCCGTCGCTGCTGCAGCTGCGGCGGCCTCTGCTGCAGTCGTTGCCGCCGTTGATGCTGCTGCAGCTGCAGCATCACCAGGTCCTTCATCAAAAAGATTCCGAAGGTTCGTTGAACGCGGATAAGAGGTTGTGGGTGGGGCGGGCTTCCAAAAAGCAGTTCCAAGAAACGCGTGGCCTCCCCTCTGGTCTTGGGGGCATGCTACAGCAGCAGCAAAGGCAGCACGGGTCCCGCAGCAGAAGAAGCAGCATCAGTAGTAGTAGCAACAAGGTAAGGGCACCAGGGGCACCAGCGACACTCCCATGGAGCGGCTCTCTGTTGCTGCCGTTGCTGTACTGCTACTGCTTACAAAACCATTCCGGAGGAGAGATGTCCCACACAGAGCTCGCAGGCTGTACGGTCGCAGCACTGCAGCCCTCGCGGGGTCTGGGGGGCCGCACAGCTGCCGCAAGCGGCGTAGGGCATCGTAGCCTTCAACAGCAATGGCCTCTAAAAAAACCCACACACAACGGCCACTACTGCTGCTTCTTCTGCTGCTGGTGCAGCTGCGGCGGTTGGTGCTGCTGCTAACGACAAACAACGAAAATTCAACGGAAACGCGGCATCAAACGGCCCAAGTGCAGGAAAGGCGATATAAGCCATAGCAAGTAGTGCTGCATCAAAGCCATTCTGCAGTAAAAACAGTCGCAGCTGCTGCTGCTTGCGCGTTTTCGCCGTTTCTGCTGGTTGCTAGGTTTCTGTAGCGTTCGACTAACTGCAGCCTGAGGCTTCGCACAAGAAAGCTTCCATCTCGGGGTAGTCTGGCTGCACACAGACACGCCGGCAGGTCAAGAGAAATTATATCTTACAGCGGCTAAAGCAGCATAGCCATGGGCTTCATTATCCCCAGCAGGGGCGGCAGCATCAACGGGACGCGCTACGTGGATGAACCGTTCACCCATTCAGCGACTGGCTACTGGCACCTCAAGCATTCTCAAGCCTTGTCACAAACCATACACTAACGGCTCAACAGGGCCCCACAAATGTGCTGCGCCGGAGGTGGGCCCCCGAAAAGTGACCTTTAGAGCCCCCAACGACCCCAAAAAGATACCAAGAGGGCCCTGGGGCCCTTGCACGTTTGCCAGGGGGGACATTAGACGAAGAATTTGCTGGTATGTGGGATAGTTACCTTCCCGACACGACTAGGGAAGAGTTTTTCAACATCTTGCTTGTGAAGTTGAAATTCGACGGATGCCAAAATTGTGAGACCCTCCTCCAGCAACAAGATTTCCACACCTCGCTCGGGGCATGATTCCCCTCGGGCTTCTGCTGCTGCCGCAGCTGCGGTTACGTCAGGTTTCAAAAGCAGCACTGAACGCTCAACCTCGGATGATTTCACTGCAGCAGCAGCAGCAACACAAGAAGGCGAAGATAGCCCTGACGCTATTCTGAGCTCCTAAAAGGCGGAACCCACTGTGCAGGGCACAGCTGCAATAAAGGCTGCTGCGACAGCAACCGTCTAAGGCGAGACGGCCTGACCCGACGGGTAAAAGAAAAGGATGTCCCGCTCGAAGGTCCAGGCGGAGTCGCTCAGGTAATACTGCTGGCGGTTGGAGGTCGCAATGCAGAAGGCCTTGCGAAACCTACGGAGGCAAGGAATGCAGGAGATGCTGTTTCTGTTATCATATCGTATTCGCCGTCATGGCCTCATTCGGCCCCAGCACCCCTTTTCTCTACTTTCTCACACGCGTTGCACCGTAAACTTGGCATCAGTTCGCGTTTTCTTTGCATCTTTGTGTGTGTCTTCGTTGTGCCGTCGTTCTATCTGTATAGCTAAGCTTTACTTAGCCTCTGCCTTTGTTTCTCGTTTTATCTATCCCTCTGTCTCCTATCTTTTTGCTCCTGTCTCTGTCCATCGGTGGCTGTCTGTTTCTTATGCTCGGTTTCTCCCGTCTCCGTTTGCTTTTTTCTTATGCTTTATTCCTCCTGTCTGCGTCTGCCTCTGTTTTGCCTCTACCGCTCCTTTGTGCACAAATCAAAGCCACCCGTCCCACACCCGTCGAGGAGCGCGTTTACTGTGGGCCTCACGCTTCAGCCAGGCCAGTTTCATCTTCCTCCTCAGGAGCTTCAGCTGAAGCGTCACCTTCGCCTGAATCTGTTGTTTCATTAGTTGCCTCTTCTGATGTCTCGGGGGCTGATTCATCGCCTGCTTCAGCTTCTACTTCCGCCGGTGCTTCAACTATTGCTTCAGCTGCTGATGCAGGTGCTGTTGCGGAAGGTGCAGCAGCAGCAGCTGCAAGGGACTCAGCCAAACGCTTGCGGGTTTTGCCGAGAGGATGCTGCAGCAGAATCACTGTAGAGAGGCCCCGGGTGAGTTCCTCAATAAACTCGTCGCGGGTCCACCCTTCAGGTACCTCTGGAAAGGCTTCATTCGCTTCGTCCTGTGGCACGCAGAGCCACGAACCCTAGACCCTAGGGCATTTTCGCATGTGTGTACACATCTATGAACAGTGCACATATATATTGTACATAGTGTGGCGAAGGGCCTCATCAGTATGCGAAATACACGAAATGCAAAGATACGCATATTCTATGCTTTGATGTTTATCGAGGAAACATCAAACCCTCGACCTGCAATGGGTGCCCCGTAGACCCCGCCCCCAGTAGTACCTCTGTGAAGGCGAATGTCTTTGTTTTTATGATGTCATAGCACGTATCCAGTAGCAATTCCTCCACATCGGGCCCCTAATAACGCGCCCACACACTCTGGTACTCAGGTGTACGGCTCAAGCTGCAGGCCTGCCGATGCTGCGTTGCAGCGCGGAGGTCCCTAAGTGTAGCACCCTCCACTCCCTTTCCTATCTGTTTATGGGCATACATGTAAACGTGCCCCTATACGTATATCTATTGCTATAACTATTTCTGTACAAAAATATATAAGTGTACTAGATATATCTAATTACGTCCAGATGCACACAAGTGTACTTATGGGACATTGACCCAACCCCCCCGAGCCCCGTTGAAGCTTGGAAGAGGTTCTGATTGATTCGTAACCCCGTCTGCATGCAGATGGAGATACATGCGGTGAAGTATGTTAATTCATTTAGGACAGGGTGCTGTAGGTCTAGGCCCTGTGTCCCTTTGTTTCTGTTTTGTTGTTCGTGTGTTTCACGCTCGTCTGTGCAGCATAATGGGGGCTTTGGCTACCTTCTTTTGCCGCAATATTTCGGGGAAGAGGAGCAGGACCGCTCCATCTCCAGGCCTTGCCGCCATTCCGCAGATCGCAGTGCAGTTACACTAAATTGTTTCCCTTAGCCCTAAAGCCTGACACTCCCCCACGCACTGCTCTCGCTGAACCCTGGACCCTGAGCCCTAAATCCCAAGACCTAGACCCCTAAATACACCGCTGGAAGGCAGGCTTCTTATGTTTATTCCACATGAGCAGGGCCTGCGAGACAGAGGCAGGACGAGACAGCTGTGCTGCTCTTGCTGCTGCCGCCGCGGGTGCCGCGGGCTTCTAGATCCCGCCTAGGCCCTGCAGCTGGGTTCTTACGGACGAGATGGTGAAATTAATATACATAAAGGCTTTCATTTTTATTCATGTTGGTTATTTGCAACTGCGAACGAAGGCATTTCAACTCGTCGCCACCTGCAGACACCTCGCATGCATGCAGCCGATGCCTGGCACGCTGTCGCCGCTCGGCTGTCCCTGTTGTGTTGTGCTTCCTATAACCAGAATTACGCAAAATTTATTGAATAAGTTATAATTAAATTTACGTTTGTAGAGGTATACGACTCAGTAGCTGCTTCTGGCCTTGCGGGCCTGCCTGGGGCCACGGAGACAGCTGCGCTCGACTAGGAAGGAAACAGAAGAAAAGGGACACAAAGGGAGGCAGACAGCTAGCCGAAGCAAAAGACAAGAAGAGAGTAGAGATATCTTCGCCAGAAGCATAGAGTGTGCATGCGGCTCAGCCGTTTACTTAGATAGTCGCTATCTGACAGGACAGAGCAACTGCAGTCCAGTGTCCGCCTCAAGCCACCGCGGTGTCTGTACACCAGAGCAAATATACACCAGAACAAACCTGCTCTCGCTACTCTCCGACAGAATTATGTGAAGGGCTGCAGCAAAGGCCACGCAGGCCAGTAGGAGCAGAAGCGACTGTCTCCGACCGTCTGGCGGCATGTGGCGGCTGCAGTTGCTGCCTTCCTTGCCAGCTGAGAGCCTGCTTGGCAGGAGGTGCGGCTGGAGGAGGCGTAGGTGGAGCAGCAACACCAGCAGCAACGACAGCATGCATGCATGTAACGCCGCAAGCCTCTAGCAAGCCCCATGATAGCCCCCGCTGATGTGACCTGGCGGGGCGACGTTGGGGTGGCGTATGCAGACCCCGACGAGGTGCTTGACCCCTGCGCCTTCTCTGTAGCGTATCCGTTATATTCAGTGGACTCGGAGCTTTCGACAGAGAGCTCCGCTAACAAGCAGTGGTCTTGCCGCCTGTTGCCCTGTCTCCCTCCCCTGGGGCTGGTGTGTGCGTCCTTGGGCCTGCAGCTGGGCGCCAGCTTTCTTCTATTTGCTTCTGCGAGCAACGGCAAACGCCTCCACGGGCTGGTGGCCAGTTTGTCGGATCCTGAGTTGCCTGCCATTTACACGTATATACTGGTGCGGGACCCGAAGACGTATGCCTGGTGCTTGGCGTATGTGCTTGCGGCGTTGGTGCTGTTCTTCAGCTTGCTTGCAACGGGGGCAACAGCACTGGCAGTCTTCCTTGGCTGCTGCAAGTGGGCCCGTGTGATGCGAGGCCTCAGCATCGTGCAGGCCTTCGTCTGTCTCGCAACAGCCGCCATATGCGGCACGTGGCTGGCGGGGTACGCAGTGTCGCAGTCAGGCTGGCAGGCCGTTAGTGTCCAAGCCTTCATGGCACCTTTCAACTACGGGACCCTTCTTTTTATTAAAACCCACGAGGGAATGATCAGAGCCGCAGGCGTTATGCTGGCCGCTGCTACGGGGGCGAGCGCAAGAGCTTCCAGAGCGACTTGCCACGATACTGCCGTCGGAGCCACGGTGTACGTCCGTCCCAGCATACAGCAGATAGTACTTAAACGAGCCCTCAAAATCCACATCCTTATTTAATTTTGAACCCCTTCCGTCACTGCCTGTTCGACGGGCACAGGTGCAGCAGGAGCAGTAAGGCAGCTGCGGTTCTGTGTTGCGGGCGTACGGCGAGGGACTGGGGTTCACAAATTAGGCTCTAGAGCGTATGTGCGTTTCAGGACATGCTTTGCTTTGATTGTGTCGTGGGCGGTGAGCTTCCAGCTGCTACATGGGGCGATCGGCAGCATGGCGCCCCCTGTGTTTGGGGTTCCCTCTGCGTTTTTGTCTTTCGCTTGTTTGCTGAGTTTAAACTTTGGGTGTTTTGGACGGTGGAAGCTGCTGGTGTTGATGGGGCTGTTTGGTATGTCGGCCTTTATAGCGGTCCTCGCCTGGTCTGCAGCGCAGGAGACGTATACCATAAACTACAGCAACCGGCCGCATACGGAAACGCCGCTGGTGGCGCAGCTGAGAAGGCTAGTAAATATCAGGCAGTGGGCTCGCGCCTTGGGCCACAAGATAGGAGTGGCGAGTCTCGTGCAGCTAGCTGCTGTTCAGGCTGTGTTGTGTCTGCTTGCTGCTGTTGTCATGTTCGGCCGCGTTTTCGGGCCTAAACTGGATATCTGGAAACGAAAGAGGAGACAGAAAAAAAGAGACA
>HG712467.1:0-39920 GCA_000499725.1 Eimeria brunetti | reverse complement strand
AATAATAATAATAATAATAATAATAATAATAATAATAATAATAATAATAATAATAATAATAATAATGGCAGAAAGCTCTCGTCTGCATAGCTACGCTCCTGCATGTAAGAAGAGTAATAGATAGCCTGCGCACAGGATCACCCTACGATTATATATAAACCTGCACGGCCTTCTCTTGTACCTAGTGTGTGGCTACGTTGGAAGGCTTCGCCGAAGACCCTCGTTGCGTCAACCCTAACGAGTACTGCTTCGGGGCCCCTTGGAGCCCCTGGAAGGGGGCCACAGGCACCCCAAAAACCCACTAGAAGTACTTCCGGCTCATTTACAGGAGGCTCAGGAGGACCCAAGCCGGGCGTGAGGAGGAGGAACACAGAGGTCCGCTAAGGATGGGTTTCCCGCTGCGCCACTTTGACTTTGAGCGGTCCGCCTGGATTCCCAAAGAAGCGAAGCATGTCCGGCTCATGTAAGGTGCTGATCTTGATGACTTTTTGATGAAATTTGTTAGTTTGTTGTGTGGCGACTCGGGCGTCGGGGAGGGAGGGCGCAGGTGACCCGTGATGTGCTCGTCTCAACCCAACAGCCTTGGCATTGTGCACTGTTCGGGAGAGTACAAGCTCGTTCATTCGGGCTTCTTCATCTGTTTCTAATAGCCTGAAGAAAATAATCTTCACTGGACTCTATCGTGCGTTTTCATTCTAAAATGACTCGAGACATAACACTGCGGCGCCTCGGGCAGAAGACCCGCTGGACCGCTGTGGAGGCGTGCTCCGTTGTTTGGTCCTCCCTTATGGAACAATTTCTCTTCAAAATGCTTTAAAAATCTGCTTTAAAGTATAGCGAGTGAAACATAATGAGCAGAACATGAGGGCAGACTTGAGGAGTATACCAAGGCTTCACACCAATCCAAGATAACAGGCGATGCTTGAGGTGCGTAGCGGAGGGGCGAGGAGCCGCCAGGAACCTCTCCACTCCGGTGGTTTGTCTCAATTCTCGTAGATCTAAAAACAGTGGATCAAAATAAAAAATAAATATGTCTTTTTAAAAAATCAATAGACAGCAGAAACTAACTGCCTTCCCCTGCTGCCCACACATGCAAGAGACCGCCTTGGCCCCAGTGGACCCGTTGCTTGGGCGCCAAGCCTGTTTTTCGCTTTCCGTCCCTTCTGTTCTCGCCTTAGTTCATACCTTTATTTCGGCGTTATCGTGAATTGCAATACCTGTAAAGATAGGCGAAGACGAACGCATGTGCCCTACGTAATACCCCTGGCCCTCCCTGTCGGCGGCGACCCGGAGGGCTGCAGCAGCAACGGAACAGCTACCCCCTTCTTTCCTGCTGCACTGTCTGTACAGCCATTCTTTACCTCGAAAACGCTAAGCAGGCAGTATATAGAAAGCCTTCGGGGTCCTAAGTCTTGCAGGGGTCGCGGAAGAAGGCCCAAGGCCACGAGCAACAGCCCCCAGTAGCTTGTATCACTTCGCCTGCTCACTACACAGGGAGGAAGAAGACAGATAGACAATAAACCAACAACATGCTCAAACATGCGCTGGGACTGGCAGCCCTGGTGGGGCTGCTTCCCCACCCAGCACACACTGCAGGTGGGCTCACTAGCTAGAGTAAGACGGCCTTATCTCAGCTCCCTGTCGTTACTCTTGCTTCTACCTCTCTACCGTTTGCGTGCTGCTATGAGCTCTCTTTCTCATGCCTTCGCCGTTGAATATGCATGTTTAGGTTCCTGAGCCTCAGCGTTAACATTTCTACTGCGTACATTTCATTGTCTGTTGCCATTCTTGTTCTGTGCCCTGAGAGCTTTTAGCGTCTTCTGTGGGGTTCTGGCCATCTACCTCCCTATCCGAGGCTCTTCTTTCAAATGGGAATTGTTTAGGGGACTGCTGCATGCGCTGCTTCTCAGCAGGAGACATGAAGCCGCCGGAAGGCCCCCCTGCCTCGCTGGGCCGCGCCGTTGCTCCTGGCTGTGCCTTTCCTTCTCCTCGCTATCAGCGGCCCCTCTCCTTGTCTGAACTCCCCATGCAGTGGGTCATCACACGTGGCCACCCGGGCAAGCAGTCAACCACGGCCTCTTGCAGTCGCTCCTTACCCTTGAGGACTCTGCGCTTAAAAGAAACCGTGCGGAGGAAGAGGGGTCCTTGAAGGCGTTGGCATAGTATTTCGAGTCCGTAGTGTGAGGCGCTTTAATGTGTAACGGTCTCCGGTCGCAAACGGTCACTGCTTCATTTTGTGCTTGTCTGCAGAGAAGCGGAGGGCCCCCGCGCCTTCTGGTGGGTGGGTTACAATGAGGTCGTGACCACGGAAATCGCCCCGATAACCAGTGGTAACGGGGTGCCGGTACCGAAGCCACGACGCAGGAAGAAAGTCCCTGCCCAAAAAAGACGTGAGACAAAGGAACCTCTCCCAAATGAACAGCAGCAGCAGCATTACAGGAGCTCGGTGAGGTTGCAACTACACCGGGGGAGAGAGGACGGAGGTGAAGCTTCTTCCACAGACGAGTCTGATGAGGAGACAGTGGAGCGGCAGCAGCCTCGGCGGTACAGGAACTCGTTGCAGATGCAGCTGCAGCGAGAGCGCGGTGCATCGGGGGACATTTCTTCGGACAGCTCGGATGAAGAGACCCAACGGCAGCAGCAGACACAACCAGAAAGGCAGAGAAGACAACGCTACAGGAACTCGGTGCATATGCACCTGCAGCGGGACGTGTGGAGACCAAAAGCGCATCCCATACCAGAAGACTCGGACGAAGAAGAGACGCAAGGGGGGCGTCCTTTGCCTCCAGAGAGGGCTGCTCCTGCGAAGCAGAAGCAGCGGGAAGCGCAAGGCATGCATTCAGGGAGCTCGGAAGAAGCCGGCGTGCTCAGCGAGAGCGACTGGAGTGACGGAGAGCACAGCGAGGACGAAGGGCAGGCGGAAGCTGCAGCAGGGGCAACTCCGGCTTTCCGGGGGCAAATATTGCCCCAAAACCTGGAGGGCTCATCTCTGCCGGCTTCCGTAGTCAACAGAGCGGTAAGCCAGGTCTTAGTAAGACCAATGGGAGTTGTTAGTGCGGTCAGGAAGCACCTGCAGGTGTCCTAAGCTCAGCAACCGACTCAGACAATTCTTTTTTTTACTTTCTCCCACAGGTTAAAAAGATTAATATGCGCTATGAACAGTGCGGAGAGACTGCCAGAGAGATGACCCGTGCAGGTGGGCTTAGAAAGCTTGCAACAACATAGGTCTTCCGCCCGACCTAGAAACAAAAAGGCAATAACGCGCGAAACAGCCGCATTGTCAGCAGCAACAGCAAGTGCCACGTGCATATGGTATGCGCGTTGTGTGTACAGAGGAAGAACTGATTGACAGTGTCATACAGCGCTGGGAAAGCACGGGCTTTCAACCCTTCGACATAGAGGGAATGACAGTCGACTCGTAAGGCTTACAGAGCAGCTTGCGGCCACACGCTTTGCATCCTTCAGCTGCTGAGAAAGCAAGAGAGATACACAACATGTCTGTTTCCCGTGGTTTATCAGTAGCTGCAGAGACAACTCTACAGATAGTACAAATGCTCTGTTGCTGGAGGTGAATGCCTCTCCCGCTGCAGATCCGTCTTTGCGTTGTCAGGGAAGAACAGAAAATTATTCTACACAACGAGGCGTTGACTCCCAACCTCGTAAACATTTACCTACGGGCGCTAGAGGTAAGCTCTTTTCCTAACAGGCCTTGGCCTCCCCTTACGTTGGTTTGGAACTAGGGCACGGTGCTAAGCTAGTTATGCAGCTGCCTAAACAGCTCTAGAGGCCGACACCCTAGGGTTTATGGTTTAGGATTTATCACCGGTAAACCGCCGCTGCAGCAGCTTGAAGTGGTGCATAGGTAGACAGTTGAGGACCCTCGAGGTCTTCTGCTCTCAGCGGGCAAACTAAAGGGTATATGGGGCCCTCGTAGTGTTGCCTGAAACCTGCTCTTGCTGAGCGTGTGGATTTGCAGATCAACAAAACTCCCCTGACCAACAGCAAGTAAGGGCGGCTTGTAATAGTGCAGCTGATTGTCTTACAGCTGGCTACTGCGTAGTCACCTGCCGCATAATGGGTCTCAAGTAGAGAGCAGTAAGCCGCCTGTGGGCTGTTTGCTCCGCAGGCGCAAGAGGCCCAAGCAGACCAGTCTTCCTGTCGAAGTTGCTTCGAAGCTGCTAAGCCCCACAATATCCGCGGAGGACAGTGAGCATTTGTTGGTGAGCAACTGTCTGTTGTTCGGGGGTTTGGTTTCCTGTCTGTCTACCTCTGGCGGATGGAGGTGGCGCCGCTGCAGTACTCTGTGCCTTGCAAGACAGGAAGAGGCCTCTGTTTCATCAGTATTTCGTGTGATTTGCGTGTGTACGGAGTCAGGCAGCCATGGAGATTCAACGCGTGCTGGATGCCCACATAACTGTTTTCCCAGTCATGAAAAGCCCCATGCATTATTCAACTCTCACGCTTGACACCATGTGGGGACGCAAAATGACAGAATAGTAAAGGTGTAGATTTGTTCATATGACGGTTAGCAATTCACCTAGTTGGGCTACTGCCGGTATTCAAACTCTGCATGTGTCACGGAGAGCTGCTGTGCTGCAGTAGGGGCGACCGCGCCGTGTTGTTCTTGCTGCGGTGGTTCGACCCATTCGGAGAATCCGGGACGATACCCATGCAAAACCTTCTACCCCTTTTGAAGCGGCTAGCGGATATGCATGGTGAGAAGGGGCTCCTCATCCTTGGAGGACTGCGGCTACTTCACCAGCAGCCTCAGACATCTTGCCGCTAGTACAGTGGTCCAACGATCAACTGCCCCACTGGTCCAGTATTTGTAGAAGCGCAGGCACCTATTTTGGGAGCAGTAATGTGTTGCTGTGTTGCAGGCCTTCGATTCTCCAGCCTTTACCGAACCAACTTCGCTTCAGAGGTGCGCCAGCCTCCTTGTAGTCTCCTTTTTCCTGGTTGAGCCAACGCCCATGCCAGCGCAACAGACAAACGGAGCTGCGCAGACTCGTCCAGTTTTGCTTTGTCTGCTGATCTGTGCTGGTCCTGCAGCCCACCATCAATACAAATAACGACTCCAGAGACTCGGGTGTCCTGTGCTGCATGCTGGCCACTCAACTGGCGGAGGGCTGCTCCCCAGTGGCCTCGGAAGGAGATGCGCTATACTTCAGAAAGCAAATGGTAACTGCACCTCGTATTAAGCCCCGAGTCACTTCTACCCTTCGACCTAAATTTTTAATCCCGAATAGCTAATTTTGTCAGGAAAACTACGGTTGCCGAAAGCCTTCCTGCATAGATGCAACGGTAGATGCATGCACCTCTCCTGTCCAACCCGGGGAAATAAGGATGAGAGGGGCACGTGAAGGAACTAATGGGGGACAGGCAGTGCATTTCTGGGAAAGTTTATGATACTGATGCGGAACTGATCGGTGTTTGCCGTTTTCAGCTCTTAAAGCTCGACTTTGCTGGACGCTGGAGGCGTGCGGCTGCAGAAGACTCGGACTGATTTTCAAATTGTTTTCAGGGCTTAGGGATCACCTAGCGGGTTATCCTAGGCTGTTTTTTTTTGCCTATGCCGCTTTCAATTTCCCTCGGGAGCAGCAGTTCAGCCCTACTGCAGAGGGCTTGAGCCCCTTGCCTCGCCTTGCCTTTGAACATTCTCAAGGGCTTGCCCAGACAAAAAGGCTGTTAAAGCTGGGCCACCTATCTGCTGGTCCTAGGCCAACAGGCTTTACCTACAAGCTGCACGTATACTTAAGGAGCGTTTGTGGGTAGGCAACCCCGCCAATTGGCCGTTGCGCAATGCCGGTGGGCAGAGACGATTGGGCGCCCCAACGTACACGGCTATGGACATAATGCTAATTTATATTTATGCTTATGTCTATCCAGTTGCATGTATATGTATTTGTATATGTATTTGTATACATAGTAAAAATATCAGTGCGCACATAGACGTCGATGTGGCGGGCAAAACAGTGGAAGGCGCTAAAAAATGACTCTCTTAGTATGCAGTAGGAATTAGAAACTTTCAGATGAAAGATGGAGCATAATTCACTGTTTATTTCAGTTCTACTGCAACAGCCAGCCTGCCATGTCCGGTAGGGAGATGCGTGGGTGGACGCACAAAGTGATAGGAGTGCCCCTAGGACTTACAGCTACGCAACGGGGGCATATAGTTGCTTATAAGTATTCTGATATGAAGTAAAACAGTATAAACCGATCATATGCACAACGGGAGTGAGGTGTAGATAGCCGCCGACGAGCCAGCCAGGAGCATCGGGCGCCTGCAGACCACTAGGCGGTTTGGGGAATGGTGAGAGAAGTGGTTTGTTAGAGATATTTTAGACAACCGCATCTAATTCCTTTTTTCCAAAAGGATTAAAAATAATATTTTATTCTGCGTGAGAAGAACTCTCTCGACATCTGTCCATTGCAGCCAGCCAACCACAGCAAACGAGGCCCCCTGCTGCCTTGCGAGCTCGCGAGCTGGCAGGACTTTCGCGGGATCTTATCGTGGCTTTTTCTTGAATAGTAGAATGTGACTTTAGAGGCAAATGACTCATCTAAAGCGAAAGACAGGGCCAACGGAGCAGTTACCCGCCACATCTGCGGCAGTGAAGCCCACAGGCCCACGTCCTTCCTGTCATTCATACAAGATCTGTTTGTTCTGCTGGTAATGGAGTATCTTGCTTTGCTGTGAAGTGAAATTCCAGTTGTTTTATGGTGCTGGAAAAGAAGAAGCAGCTGGAGGTGGGGGTGTTGCAGGATTTTTCTGGAGCCCGAGGCTCAAAGTCCCCGCCTGTGGTCTGAGCAGTGGCCACCCGCCCGCCAAGGTGGCCTTGTTTGACTGACCTCAACTAAAACAAGTTCTTTGTCTTTTTGTGGGGGCGGCATGCCTGTTGAGGAGGTGGAAAGTGAAGTGCTATTC
This sequence comes from Eimeria brunetti, assembly GCA_000499725.1. Lineage (NCBI taxonomy): Eukaryota > Apicomplexa > Conoidasida > Eucoccidiorida > Eimeriidae > Eimeria > Eimeria brunetti. The sequence continues at coordinate 32,992 of HG712467.1, read as the reverse complement.
GGACGCGAAGATGGAAGACCCGACAGCCGTTCTGAAGGGCAAAAAGGACAAACCCGCTATTACCGCTTCCAAAGAATATGACAACCTGTACCAGCTGGAACTCAAATATTGGTCAATTAAGACGTTGAGGAAGACAGTAAGGTATACTGGCTGTCTAGCGCTCACTGGACAGTTGGTTGCCGCACTCTTCTCCCTCATAGCAGCTCCATGGGCGGACACTGGAGAGAAAAACCAAAAGCTCAAGTTCACGGGATGTGTGATGCTCTCCACCTTCTCCGCAAGTTGTCTTCTCCTCTCTCTCGCTGCAGTCGGCGTCGCATGGGTTGTAAGCCAGAAAACCCTAAGGGTGCACAGCAGCGTTCTGCTGATCACCAAAAACACAAACAGGCACATGCACAGATACGCATGGCACATAAAGCAGATAAATCCAGCCACGTTTATCCGTTTGCTTGAACTATAAGTGCCATTGTTTTCATATATGTGTGCATCATCTAGACTATACGCACATGTACCTACATGTCAACGCGCCCACATCGTATTCGTGTAATATATATATATATATATATATATATATATATATATATATATATATATATATATATATATATATATATGATATTATATATATATATATATATATATATATATATATATATATATATATATATATATATATATATATATACATATATATATATATATATATATATTGTAGATAAACTACAGTGAGCACCGATTCCAGACTCAGCGAGCCTTGTAGTGTGACCTATATTTGAGCATCACGCATCCTCTCCGAACTTCAAACCTGTGTGCGTGTGCATCTCGCAGACGAGCGTGAAGGCACGTGTAGGCAATGCCTTGCTGTTCGCGGGTTTTCATATCAAGTCTCTACTGTATTCTTCTTGCGCTTGTGCCATCTCTGCGGCGCTTTTGAAGTGCATAGGTATTCAAATTGCTCCCCTGAGTTTGGGGGCTACAATTGCTGGCACCTGCCTGGTACTACTGCAGTTGCTGATGCAGCCCGTACCTCTAGGCGGGTTCTGGGCCGTCTGCGTTTCAGCCTTTCTCCTGTTTCTTGTGGGGTCCCAGCGGCTGCTCTCTGCCCTTGCGGAAGGCGCTCTACCCAAAGGTATTTTTGCCTTCGCCGGCTTCAGTCATCTCTTGTGGGTGCTGCCTCTAATAACAGCAGCAGCCCTTGCGGCTGTCTTGCTGCTGTGTCATTTTCTTGAGCTGCTCCTGGCTGTCTCCCGTGGGGGCTACCAAATCTTCTGTCCTCCGAACCCTCACCTGTACAGTTTGGATGACTTGGCGAACGACGCTGCACAGGGAAGACCTTTGTCTCTGTCTCCCTGCAAGCCGCGGAGCCCGCCCTCTGTTGCCGCTGTAACTCAACTCTTTCGAGAGAAGCTGTCCCCTCGCCTACAGGGGCCAGCCATAGCACAGCAGCGAAGGACAGTGGGAGGCCCTGCCTCTGCAGCTTCAAGGCCAGGAGCAGCGGATCAGAAGCCTGTAGTTACATCGCGTACACTCAGTGAAGACTCATCGCGACAGAAGAAGGCGTCCTGTGAAGGAGCTTGGCTAGTTGCCCTTTGGCTTAGGGGCCCCTTCTTCTTGGCAAGCCTTGGTGCTTTCTGTATTGCATTGTCTGTGGGAATCTATGCAATCACTTCTGATTCCGAAGTAGCGTTCCATGGTAAGCGAGGCCCCGCTGCGTTTGGTGAAGTCTCTCGCCTACTGCTGCCGACCCACCGGCTGCCTATGCAGCACGTTGAGGTTTCCTTTGTCACTCTTCAAGAGCCGAAGCCGACGGGTGGGGGAGACACCCCGTTGATACGGAACTTTCTTCAACACAAGCAGCAGCAGCAGCAGGAAGGCGTGCTGTTTGCAGCGAATCACCACCGTCAGTGGAAGGCGCGAAGCCCGCATATGTTTCGTGCCCTTCAAGCCCCAACACTGCCTCCTGTAGACTTCCGTCGCGACACTTTCCGCTCAACTTCTGCGGATGATCCCAACGCAGAAGAGTCACTAGGCAGCTCCTTTTTGCATATCCGACGCCCTAATGACCCGTGGGGGGAAGAAGAACATCATCACGGCGGTATGAAGAGCGCCGCTGCGTTGCTGCTTCTTGCACTGGTGCTTGTGACTCCCCTTTTTGCAACAAGCTTCGGCGAGTGGATTGAAGGTGGGCAACAACAGCAGCGGGCTTTCTCGTGCATTGTAGAATCTGTTTACGAAATAGAGAATCGCCTCTTAAGGTGGAATCCTTACGCTTAATCCCCTTCCTGTGCCCTTTTTGCGTTTCAGATATTTTCTTTGCACACATGGTGCTGATAAAGAGAAATCCGTGGATGATTGTACCGCCACCGACTGTAGTCTTGCACCAACAGACACCTATGTTAGAACCTGCCAAGGCAACAGAAGCGGCACCCCCCTCCACGGACAGTTCAGACCCCCTCCTGCACGTGGCTCAAGAACGAATGACTCACCAGACGCCGCAGAACTTCCTTGGTCTCGACAGACAGCCGATGCAAGAGGAGGAACCAGAGCAGGAGAGCACCCGACAGCCACAGCACGAGCATCATCAACTGTAACAACCGAAGAGCTCCGGGATGGGGCTGGGAGCTTTGCACCTGCCTGAGGAATGGCATGAGGGTAGCGTGTTGGTATAGGTACATATATCTGAAAGTGCGGCCCCAAGAGTCTACGTATTTTGCCTCTGAAGTGGCTACTCAAGGTGCTGTGTGTTGTTTGAGCAAAGAAGAATAACGGGGAGAGTAGCAGCAATGACAGTGGCCTTATGGACAGGCAGATGCTTGCAGACGCTCGCGCTGCGTAGCGGTTCAAGATTGGGAGAGCTGCAGCACCGCCAACCCTCCTATTGCATTTTGTGCCGCAATACAAGACGCAGCAGCACGAGCGGTGCAGTTTGAGGGGCACCAGTTCTACTGGTATTACTTGCACGATGTAGCACCGCGTGTACTTTCGTCCGCAGTGGGTATAGAGCTGGCGACAGTCAAACTTCTGTTTTAGAGTTTTTTCAATGAGAGAACCTTTTTTGGGTGCCAAAAGAGGGGAGGCGTTCCAACAACAGCAGCCGATAAAGGAAATTTTTTAACTCCCTGCAGCCACAGATATGGCTGCTGCGCACGCTGACCGCCCCGTGATAGGATCGTTCGGCGCAAGCAAAACCACGGGCAGAGGCAGCTATACCGGCTGCTGTAAGTTGCTGCTATAAGCTGCCGCAGCCAGCTGCCGTTCCTCCTGCACCGAATGCTTTTTACAATAATTGTGTGGCATTACATAGATAGAAGAAATCGGAAACTGGGCAGGTTTATTGCAAGGAAGTGTGAGCTAGACGAAAGTTGTATATTCAAGGCATGGTTCTATAAGTTTTTCTCTGCTCTCCTCTTGTGCGCTCACTTGTTCCTCCTGGAAATCTGATATTTGTAGCCGATCGTCGCGGCTCATATATATTGTCTGCTTTAGTATCTTCATTTCGGTCCATCTGCTCATCGAGAGCGCAGTCGTACTTCGAGCCAGTGCACTGATTTCTGTAGCGTTTGCGGGGGGCCTTCCCTTAAAGGGCCTTAACTTGCAGTTTTTCCGTCACTTCCAGCTCGTTGAGTGCACAGCCAAGTTCCGTTTTACCCCGTGCACTAATGCCTTGACATGTCGCACTTCTAGGTCGATAGAGTGATCTTTACTCGAGTAGCAGCACTGCCAGAACCAATCTACTTTCCATTTGGGCTCCTAGCAAAGTCGTGCAAAGCATTGTGCATGGGGGTGCATGTGCATGCATGCTGTAGGTGGTGCTGGGGCAATTCACAGCGGAAAGAGGCTGGAAGGCTCAGTTTTCCTCGAGTTGTAGGCACAAATGATTCACTGAGTGTGCGACTATCGAGCAAATACCCTCTTCATCACGGCTTCCTCATGCAGCAGCCTGCCTACTGAGACTGTAAACAGAATATGGCTGTATCGTTTTTGAACAAACGAAGGATCAAGCTGCTAATGTAAATCGATTACCCCTTAAACATGTTTGCGGAATGTTTAACCGGCAGTAAGGCTCCATTTCAACCAGCCGGAGGGTCTAAAGCCTCTGCCCGTCCACATCATTAAAAACGTATAGAATGAGTCTAGAGGCGGAAATTGATTCAAAACTAGAAAAGGCAATACCCTCGGCGACAAGATACTGCAGTAAAATACATAAAAAGCAGCAACTATGAATGTGTACAATATGGAGAGTGAGCGCCTACGCGGCAGATGCACAAACAGCCAGATGTGTCCACCTGACAATCGTAGCCTGAGCCAGCCAAGGAGATGTCATAACTACGGAAGAAGCCAGGGACAGAAAGGAAGGGGGTCCCCTGATACCCTCAGGCGCTTTCATAACATGTGGGGGTGCAACGGCTAAATGCAGAATCACTGCAGTCTTGTGTTGTCAACCTGCTGCACGAAAAGCTTTCTTCGTCATGTACGAAACCCTTTTCCTGCTGTAAGTAGGAGCTCTCTGACGTCACTGCCTCGCCAGACAGTTCTGAAGGCTGCTGTGCACACGACTGCTCCTTCGTACTCTTGCAGAGTTCCGAAACACATTCCAGCGGTTCTCTATCGCCAGCGTCCGCGCCGCACTGGGCTTCAAGTGCAGCTGGCGCTGTTGCCGTTTCCGTGAAAATTCCAATGCCTACGTTTTCTTCCTTACTGTTCCCTGCCGCAGTATTCTCCACCACTGAAAGCTCCCCGTTGGTTTCTGTTGTGGAAGGAGCGGCCACGTCGCAAGTGACAAGTTTCACAGAATCGCAAACAGCAGAAACAGCCGTTGGAGCATTTGCAGGCTCTGTTGCTACCGGGGGAGCGGCCTCCTGTGAGAAAGCCTCTCCGGGAGGCTGTGTTACGTCAACTACAGCTGCGCCAGAGACAGCACCCATGTCCACAGTTGCGTTGGGCCGCTGAGTTTCTTCATAAGATTCTTCTTGTTCTTGGTCTTGCTGGAGCTGCTGGTCAGGGGACGCGGCAACCTCGGAAGGCGGTTGGCCCTCTTCCGCTGCCATAGGGTCCTCTGTGGCTGCGCTGGGCAAGGGGGCAACGAGCTGACTGAACTGCCGCAACCGGTCAATCGCCATATCCCGGGCCTGGAAGAAGCCATGAACTGCGCAAGTGTATCCTTTCCAGATGCGGCGCCCACTGGCCGGGTCTCGAACCCTTGCATACCACCTGCCGAGCACTCTGTTGTAATTCAAGTGCGGAATGCGAGGCAGCTTTCGAGCTTCGCTTTCCCACCGCAGTAGTTGCGCCTTTGTAGTCGTGGCTCGAGGAGGAGCCGAGGTCCCTCCGTTGGTGCCGCAGGCATCGCCGCCAAACCCCTTGTTCCGGGAGCCTACTGGGGCTGCATCTTTGCCTTGCGCCTTTAACGTGCTAGCCCTCCGTTTCCTCACAATGGGCTTCGCACACCCTGAAAGCAGCCCATTTGAGGGCTTTGCTTGCTGGGGTTGCTCTGGATGGCAATTGCCTTCCGCGGCGGCGAGCTGCAACAAACTCCTGGGGAGTTCTACGCGAAGGGCTTCCAGCATCGAAGCAGCGCAGAGTTTGTGCTCCCTTCCAGGAGAGACGTGAGCCTGTGGTGTGTATTCTTTGGAGAGGCCGAAAATGAAGGCATCTGGCAAGGGCACAGGCACAGGGGTCCACGGGCAGTGGAGGAGGTCTAGTGACTCTGCAGCCCTTGAGTAGAACTCTGCTATGCGGGCTTGCACCGGCAAAGCCCTTAAAAACTCCCCGTCTCGCCACTCTCCCAGTAGAGGCCGACTGGCTCCAGCAGGAGACACACAGCACGAAAAACCGTGCAAACGACCGTCGCGGAAGTGCCCAAAGAAAGTGGGGCCCTGCGGCACCACAAAAATGCCTGCAGAAACGCACAGCCCCGCAAACCGCACGGCGCCTGTTGCAGCGAGCTCTGATTAAGCACACTACACAGTGAAACACTCAATGTGCCGCTCTTGGCCTTGTGCACAGTGGATAATTAAAGGGTCTGCTCTCAGACACGCCAACTGCACACCAGATGGTGGAGGGAAACTTACCGGGCCCGTTTTGTTTGTCCGCCTCAAAGCCGCCTCTATAGACAAACCCACTGGGCGTTATAAAGACGCCCAAGCCGTGAAGACGGTCACGAGCCCACTGCCCACAGTAGACCGAGTTGTCAGTATACCTGTATACCCCCAAGCCGTCGAGGGTCCCCTCCCTGACATGCCCGCAGTACCAGCTCCCGTCTTCCCAGCTCAAGAAATTGAGGGGCCCTTTGTCCTTTGGCAAGGACTCCGCCAGCTTCGAGAACAGGGCAATGCTGAGATCCTGCAAAAGTGCACCCTTATCTGGGTTTTGCGGGACTGCTGCTGAAGCCTGACGGCTGGCATGAACGTATCTATTGGAGTCGCCTGCATCTGCTTGGCTCCTCGAACACTCTGTCTTAGTGTCGGTGGGATGTTGCAGCTGGCAGGGGGGATGCACATTCATGCTCATTGCTGATGCCCCAGTCCCTCTGGCACTACGGAGCAGCCAAGAAGCATTTTCTCGAGTTGCTGCTGCCGAAGAGGCGGCAAGCAACCCGTCGGGTCCGTTCATTATCTACTGCAACTTCGCAGTTTTGGCGAATTCAGCCCAGTGGCGGGGCAAGGAGAAACACAACTCCGCCAATCGGGTACTGGTGCTAAAATAAACCGCGATTTCTGGCCTGATTGGCCTAAATTTATATACAGGTTGCCCTCACGATAGCCCAGAAGCTACAGGGTTGCGTAAGCGAGTGCACCCGAGTTGACCTCCTATGCAACCGGCGTGGGGTCTCCTCCAGGAAATCGTGCAATTGGGTGTTCGAACAGAATATCCCCTGTAGTTATTATGGCAAGATTTGAAATAAAGCAAAACTGGAGTAGGCGTTCAGGGTACAGTGGACGGAGCGCAGTGAGCAAGCCCTGTGGAGTCATATGTACCCCGTTTTCAAACAGTATGCTGCCCGTCTTTAGATACAGATCTGGCAGCAAGATCTTGGTTCTCAATAGTTCTTGTGGATTTCGTAAACGCGCTGGCGACTGCGTTTAGAGGACGACAGACACAGTTGCCAGCGAGTTGCCCGTCACCGGAGCCCGGCTCGTGATCTGCAAAATTGGGTCCTCCCACTCCGCTTAAAGAGTTTCCCAAGTTTTCAAATCTCATGCAGTTATCGATTATAGAGTTGCTCCCACGAGGAACTGCCAGGGTTTTCTGAGGGCAGAGGCGATGGGACTTTCAATGTCTGACGGTTGAGACGCTTGTGAGGCCGGCAGCCGCTTGCAGCATGACTGCTAAACAAGACAGGCAAGAAAGCTGTTTAAAGTAGCAAAATATGTGATAATGGCTCATTAAGAGATTAAAAGACTTCGGCTTCCTCGCAGTTATCACTGCCTCCTGGCTGGGAGGCGGCGGCCTGTCGGCAGTGGCAGACGAGCCAGGAGCGAGGCAAGAGCCGCATCGAGGTCATTCAGCTCCGAAAACAATTAAAACGATTCATTATTTTAGCTGCCATAGGATAAAAGACGCTGATGCACTGGGAAGTGACGACTTCTTGCGCCAGCAGCCCCACGGGTCATTCCGGCCGAACGGCATCTCGGCGCTTCCGATCGACTGAGCTGAGCGATCCGAGAGCTGCCGGGGATTTCTTTTCTCGAAGGTGACTTCAACTTTCAAAATAAGAAAGGGTAGCAACAAAAATGAATGTAGAGCAGTGCTGTGTGCTGTCTACCTTTACATGCTTGTCACTCTACTCCAGCTTCCCCCGTGGTCTCTGGGACACATGTATGTGTCCGCAGCTCCTCTAGTGCCGGAAGAATGAGTTTCTGTCCGATTACCAACACTTAATGAGCACTTAATTAGAGACTAAGAATTTTCTCTCAAATTCACTATGCGTGAAGTGTGTTAGCGCCTTGAGGCTCCCGTGTTACCTTCAATCGCATACTGTTGTAGACGCTGAGCTGCTAGGCTGCAAGCGGCTTTCAACGAAGTAGCAGCTTACCCTCAACTATAATGAGTCAGAAAATAATGTTATCGCGCTTCGCACAGTAACTGTACAATATACTCCCCTTATGGCTCGACACCATCTGCAAGCCGGGATCTGGCCCGGGACCTGCATATTGTTGCAGCATTAATACGCTTAGTCCCGCAGCACTAGTGGGGCTCTCCTCTAGAAAGTGTCGCTGTCAAACAGTTGTTTTCGCCCCACTACCAGCTAATGACCCTGCAACGGGAGTTTTCTTAGCCCAGCTAAGGAACGTCGTGAGCTGCGTTAGAGCCAATACGTTTACAGTAGTTTATCAGAAGCAGCGGCCATCTCGCCTGTCTCCAGAATTCCTGAACACCACAGCAGAACGTCTTTGGGACAAGGCGGAGAGGAGGCGCCTGTTATGAGCTGCAGCAATTCCTGTCATGAGCAGCAGCGCTTCCTGTCGTGAGCTTTAGCACTTACTGCTGCAACTGCTGCCAAGGTTGACACCTAACGTGCATTCATAGCCAAGCCACCTTTCTGTGTGAGAATCAATGTTACAGACTATTTCGAACCCCGTGCATGGCTCTCAGCAGCGAATATGCACGTAAACATCGAGACGCCGGCCAACGTGTGACAGACCCTGCTGCATCTGCAGCTGTTTCTTCCCAGACAACCCGCGCCATCTTAAACTGCGCAACGAAACCTACAGCCAAGCAAAAGGTTCAAGGGGGACTGGCACACCAAACATTGTAAATGAGACAGTCGGGGAGGCATGGGCCTTCTGCAGACGCTGCACGTAGTTGCTTTTGCAATGTGATGAACTCTCTCCACGTTTGAGCCTGCTATGTAAGCCAACGCAATTCAGGGCCAAGCAGTCCTTTGGTTTTCGTTCCCGGGTGTTAACACGAAAATGAACACAGAGCTGTTCCCAAGTCCACCTTTGGAATTCTACTTTTCACTGGTGGATACGTCTTGCTGTAGCACTCCGTCCGTAGACAAGCTTGTCCTTCCAAGTATTTCTAGTTATGTCATTACCTGCCCCTTTGCCTACCGGAAAATAAACCTGCGTCACTGCGCAGGCCGAGAAGACTTCATACTCTAGTTGTGCGCCTCAAAAGTGACAACCTTCCGTACCATTTCTTGCCTGCCCTTGTAATGAAGAAGTGGAGACACGACGTGCAAATAGCAACTGCAGTTTATGTGAATTTCCTACACGAAAGTCCAACTACAGAGAAACAAGTAACTCCCCCACTGCTATTGTATTCTCCATAGATGATTCAGGTGTGATGATACTTTCCCTTTTACGGGAAGCGGTAAGGTGCCCAGCTGTTCGCCGCTTCCTCAGTGGAAGAAACATCCTGATCTATCTCCACTATGGGGGCGGCATTTTGGCAAAAATCCTAAAGATTTTCCGGTATATATGGCTTTTACAAAGCACACACCCTCCTAGTCACTGCAGTGCACCAGGCCGCCGCGTTGTACTGTGCGGGGTTCGCAGCTTGTGCTTGCCCCTCCTGGAACATTGGCCCTTGATCTTGTCCAGGGATCATCGTGGTTCGCAATGGAAGCAAAGTACTTAAGAGAGTTCTCGAACGGTTTCTAAAAACCTGCTAACCTACCATCCAGCAAGACGGCCCCTAGGCATACGGACCTAGGAGCCCGGGGCCAGTGCAAGGTGAAGCTACCAGAAATGGGTTGCAACGCAACTAGTGCTACGAGACAGGCTAATACGTAATCGCAGCTAATCCCTATTTCCAGTACGCATTAATACTGTGGACACTTGATAAACGCGTATCTGGTAGCCCAAAGTCAATCTACGTGGACGTAAAAATACAGGTGCCAACTTCCCTGAGGAAGCTGGCACCTATACGCACGGACTGTCAGAAGTTCTTAGGTCTCGCATCCTTTGTTTGCTTGCACCGCCACTCCCCTTGCGGATTTACTCAAGAGAGGTAAGCAGCATATTTTGATAGAGAGCGAAGGTGAAGCCGCCACCAGCCTCATCCGGCACCTGAAATGGTCGCCAGGACTCACGCTGCCTGATTTGGAGAAGCGTTTCTTCCTGAAGGCCGATGCGCCTAACAGAAATTGGTGTGCTGATCTGGCAGCAGGCCAAATATCCAAAAAATCATCAAATCATCCCCAGTTATACATATCGTTTCCAGGAAAGAGAACAGAATGATCCAATAGGAGGAGCTCTAGTTGGTCTGGTGAAGGCTAAAACGGTGTTGGCATTACTTTTTCGGCAGCTACTTAACCCTTCAAAACGACTATGAACCCATGGCACATCTGGCGACGCTTCCTCAAGAGTACGATAATGAAAGAGCTGTTAGGTGAATTTGCCGGCTCACGCATTAAGGCTCCACACTCTGGTTTATCACGGATATCACCATCGTGATCGCTGTCTCACTCTCTTGATGCCCTAGAGGTCAGGCATAATGTTCTCTTGTCATCCTTATGTGGGATGATTCCCTTTTCCTTTCCAAATTGAGGAGTATATGTACCTTAGATAGTTTAGCAGGTGCGGTTTTCGGTAGGCTCAACAGTGAACGACTTTAGCAGTACAGCCGCAAACTGCGACCTCTTGAGGTACCAGATGAAACGTGTAGCCCGCCCATCAAACGTTCCAGCTTCACTTTGTACAGACGCTTTACGCAAAAAATGCATGATCATACTTTAGCGGTGCACGGCGAAGTCAGTGCAACAGTGAAGCAAGTCGCAAGGACCTTTTTGTGGCCTAGCATGCGGCCCACAGCCGAGGAATATCTCTTTTATTATTCAGAACCGTAGCTGCAAACGCCGCGGAAAACCGTCAACCCCCCAGTTTTGGAGAGACGCCTGAACGGGTCTGAACCGACTTAGGCGGATATCTTCAAATGGATTTTCTCACTATAGATTTCATAGTGGATATACTGTCAGTTGGAGGCTGCGGCTGCACCTACGTTGTCGTGGATAGGCTCAGCACGTACGCGCACTCCATCCCCTGCTCCAGCTTAGTTACAGCAGCTGGAGTGGCCGCATTATTAATTCGCGATGCCTGGAAGTTCCATAAGCTCTACCTTTTCCCGAAAAGTATCACTACTGAGAGGAGTCTTAGTTTCATTAGCGCCTTCGGCGCGATTTCATGTAGTGTCTCAATATGTACCACAACATGACCACAGCGGAGCACCTGGGGGCAGACGGGCAAGCTGAGCGGGCTAATTGCAGGCCCATAGAGTATTTGCGGCTCTAGATCTAGCAGGACTTATCAATCTGGCTCGATTTATCCACTTGTACGGAATAGCTTTATAACGCAACGCTACAGCCTTCGACCCTGTTCCCTGCCGGCATCATTGGCCAACAATGGAGTACCATTGTCCCTCCCGACGTTAGAAATGGCCAGTAGTGTCCAATCCTGTACGCCCGGGATTTTTGACTTCCAGGCGTTTTTGAGCATTTCGCATGCATTGCCGTAATACAGCTTGCAGTATTGCGGCAATGCATGCGGAATGCTCAAAAACGCCTGGGAATAATCTACGGCAAATGGTGTCTTCTGTCACTTTCAGCACAGGTATTTTGCTTCTAGTGGACTAGCACGCTTTTCAAAGCTTGCAGAGAGATGAGCAGCCGAATTAGCTGAGCAGCCGGTATGACCCTTTGCTGCCCCTTTCCGTGTTAATTTGCTGCCAGACATAGCCGACTGGCCGTCTACGTGGATATGTCTCCACACCATCGACGGTGGCATGCTGAAAGACCTAGCACATCATAGATACCATCTCGCATTTCCAACACAGAAATGAAGCAATGCCATGAGGCGGAAATATTGGCAGATTGACATCCTATGCGCACGTTTATCAACACACATGTGACTCAAAAAGGGGGAATACTACGCAAAATGGGAAGAAGAGCGACAGACAAAGTGGGATCCGAAGAGTCGATTACGGGTAACAGTTTTTCAGAAGCATCCTCAGGCCCTTTTAAGTAGGATAAATGGGAGTACACTGGCCGGTATGTGCAGTTTGGGTTGTTCTTGGTGCAATTTGTGCATCGTGGGTGTTTCCTACACGGCCCTTTTGACACAGTTGCCCGTATATCCTTTTTTATATCCTCCCAGAGGCTACCCATTTTCTGCTGCGATCTACACTCTACCTATAACCTGCTTGCAACTGCCGGCAGCGGCGCCGCCGCCTGCAGTTGCAATTCTCCACATATTGGTGCTGCGACCCACACTCTGGGGCTTCCCTGACCGTTGCACTCACAGCCTCTGTAATGGCAACGAATCAGCCCCTCTCTTTTTCACTAGGTTATTATGCCTGTTCCAAAAGACAGCTCTGTGCTAACCGGAGCGGCTTAGGACTCTGTGATTGACCAGTGGGAACTCCTCTGTGTCAACCCATATCTACGACCCAAGAGTCGACAGGAGCAGCAGAACAGCTACGCCATGGTTTTGTTCGTCCCTTCCTTACCGGTGTTTCCTATTCGTTTGTCCTTCGCAGGCACTTCGGGCTGACAGCACACGCACGCGCGCGTACTCCTACGGCGCGTGGCACCCTAACCGTGGAGCATGGGAGGTTCGCACCTACATCTCTACTGACTCTACTGAGTATGGATTGCCAGGTACCTCCTTAGCAATTGCTTGCAGTGTTTGTGCACGCAGCAAAGGGGGCATAGCTATGACTTCACGCTAGTCTGTTTTGCAGTGCCAGTTGGGGTAAGGTGCATTCCAACCCACCTCAGATAGCCTCAGTTTCGCACCGGCCCGAGACCTAGGGCGGTGCGCTTGAGCGGCCTGGGGCTGTATGGCAGGCCAACTGCTCTTCAGGAATATTTTGCAAGCCTTCATTAATATTTTGACTCTAATGCAATCCACGAAGGTCCCTGGATAAGATCCAGGACCCTTGGTACACCATGCTACAATACATATATACTGCAGCTCACGAAAGTCCTCAGCTAAGAAAGAGAACTAGTTAACCCTTATTGGGCTGTTCCCTGCGTGGCTGGAGAGACCCGGAGGAGGTTGCTAAACGATGGTCCCCGTACGCGATTGATGACTAACATCCACCATACACGGGCCAAGGCTGTTTTTAAATGCCTGCTTGGTCTACAGTAGCCAACATGTACTCAAGTGTATTTAAGTCCACGTACTTCTGAGAGACCGCGCTCTAGAACAGCCAATGGAGGGCACGAGGGCGTGCTAATCGTGCGTGCACCCTGGGATCCATTCTACATATAAATGGTACAAATAATATGAATTTATACAACACCAAAACAAATACAGAGTTAGCGTTGGTGGGAGGGGGTATATACCGTTGTGGGCCTGTGGCCCCCTTCTGCAGGCTGGAGGGCCCCGACGGGGGCCCCTACACAAGGGGGCCCACTGTAATAATGCACATGCTCAGGTATTAACTTCAACATGCCTCCCTTCTTCTTCTATGTTACGTTGCAAGCCGAAGTACTATGCAAACCACAGCCTTGCCTAAAGAGTGCTCTATATAGACTGCCTATTATATAGAGTACTTCATGCACAGGGGTTTGGCGGGCTACGTAGTACATTGGCGGGGCGGCGACCGGTGTTGGTGTAGGCTGTAGGCCAGACAAGCCGAAAATAAGGGCTTTGGCCTTGAGCTGTCAAGTCGTAGGCCACTATTCCCCACGCCTGCCTCAGGGCGGAGCGTAAATTTTTGCTGTTGCTGCATGGAAGTGTGCTGTCCCAGGAGCAGCAGCAACACAAGAAGGGCCAGCCGCAGCAGCAGCATCTGCCATAGTGCAGTGGGACCGACTGCTCCAGCAGGTTTTTGCACCAAGGCGCCGACTGTCTGATCTGGCAGCGAGAGCAGCAACCGGAGCAACCGCAGCACGACGCGCTGCCATCTTGTCGTCGTAACCTACTGCGCGGACATAGATTAAAGGAAAAATACCCATCCCAACTGCACCTGCAGCAGAGAAAAAAGCAAGCTGCCTGTGAAACAGCTGCAACACTGGCACCAGGAGGGGCCAGATGATGCCGGCGCTCCTGCTGCTTCCGCTTGCCCTCGCCCTCTCGAGGGGCAACACTGCATCTGCAGGTTAGTGAAAGCAGACTATGGGATGTCGATCCCTTATATATATGACACTTCATAAGAATGATGCCCTTATACACGCCACTGCATCAGCTCAAGTTTAGGGCTTACGGTTTCGTGTTGGGGTTTAGGGTTCGGGGTTTGCGTGAGTAGAGCGTGCCGTATGTCTTCGCCGCCTGAGTTTTGATGGACAACATCCTCAAGACCAGAGAGCATATTCGTTCCAAGCCTGCAAAAATCATGCAGCAAACAGTAAGCTGTCTTCCACTGATGGTGCTGCTGATGCTGGCTTTTCGGGGTACACAGGACGGGTTGGGCCGGTGTTAGTTCAGCTGCGGCAAAATTCGTCTTGCTGTCAGCACTGCGTAGACGCTGTCCGGAAGAGGGAAATGCAAGCCAGTGTTCTTTGTTTGCTACTGTTGGTGCTGCAGCTTGCTGCTACCCGCAGCACACGGAGCTCATTAAGAGGCGTCTAGGGTCCCTAGAAGACAAGAGAGACTGCCAGGTGGGTGGGAGCTTATGGTGTGACTGGGCGCGCACCCGCTGCAGCATCTGCTGCTTCCTCAATTGGTGTTGCCACGATTGTAGGGCATGGTGGTCCAAATTCGGTTCCTCTGCCGTATCTGCTGCAATGCGTTTAGAGTGCTTGCATGGCACGCAAAACTCTACTGTTGCCATGGCCGCCTATTACCGTTATTGGCCGCCTATATGTACTCCCCATTTGTGGCTGACAAGCTCTGTTCAGCGGGTCGGCGTGCTGCTGGTGTCTGCTACTGCTGTTGCAGAAGGTATCAGAGGATGTCTTGTGCGCGATGTGCGAGCCACGCTTTGGCACGGGGGAACTCGAGAGTAGAGGGAAACCCATATTGTGTCCCCAGCTCTGTGAAAAATGGTGAGACTTCAGGGTTTGAGGTTGCAGGCGGTCGAGAGTTATGCATGTTTGAGGTTTCAGGCCGCCTAGTGGGTGAAGCAGCTGATGAGAAGCCAGGGCAGCAGCTACACTGGGCACAGCATCAAAATAGCGCAGCTCTACTTTTTATTTACTTTACTTTATATTGAGTGTTTGGGGCTGCTCAGGTTCAATGCGTGCAAAGAGGAGTTCGTATCTGCCTCCCCTTCAGGGAGCAGCAGCGCCCTGACTTTTTGTGAAGACAGCTCCCTCATATGCTCTCGGCTATCCGCTAGTGTGTTCTGCTACTCGTTCTCCTCCGGTTGCTGCAGCCACGTGTTCTAGAGCTGTCTACCCTTTCAAAACAGCACTCAGCCAAACTGACGAGTTTTTTTCGCGCATCCATGTATGCGGCCATGCAACATGGAAATGCGTCAGCATACTTGTGGCAGTGTCGAGTGTCTCGGTTTGCGGTTTTCTGTGCAGCGGTAAAGGACAGTGTTTCATTTTGTCGTCAGATGGGTTTTGAGATCCTGGAAGAAGATGGCGAAGGCTCGTTAGGAGACCTTGGCCAGAGGAAACGGAGTTGCTTCAACGGTGAGTGTCGAGGGACTGAGCCTCTGCTAGCTGCTGCAGTGCAAGAGGTTGCACGATGGTTGTCATGTGTGTTTGTGCTGGGAATCTAGTGGGTGCAAGTCGGTACTGGAGCTTTGTTTCTTGCTTTAGATCAACGGCGCCGAGGACTAGGGTTGGGGCAGTGGCTTAACGCTGCTTTTCCTTGCAGGCATCCCAACAGCCTCATTTGCTGCCGCCGCAAAGCGGTCAGAGAGCAGTGAGAGCTACAGGAGAAGGCGCGAGAGCCCAGATGACTGGCTAGGTTGGTTAAGGGAGATGGGGCTTGCAGTGTACGATGTACTAAATCGGCCGGAGGTCTGGCTGCTGTTGATAGTGCTGGGCTTTCTGCTGAACCAGCTGGTGCAACAAGCTAGAGACATATTGCTGGCGTATTTGCAAGAAGAGAAGCTGCAGCGCCGAAAAGAGATTCTTCAGAGATACGGCGTTGAAGAGGAAGAGGACGAAACCGAGTCCTCTCCAGCTGCAGATGAAGATGATAATGCGGCTTCCAGCGGCGGACCGGAGGAGGCGAAGAAGGCTGAACCGCTGCGAAGTCCTTCTGATCGCTCCAAGCCTGCGAAGGAGGGGTCTTAAGCACAGCAAGGGCCCGTTAAGGGGACAGAAAAGCAGCACGAAGAGGGATGCGCTTGTCCTTTGTTCGTTGTGATGCAATAGCGAGGCTCCAGTGCAAGTGTAGGCACCTTGAAAAGTTGAGTCTTTATACATATACACCGGCGGGATCGATCGCCTTGCGAAGTAGCACGCGATTGATCGATAGCACACTTGAGGGTTCAAGTCACGCACGCTCTATGCCAAAAGGCCTAGGGTCTGCTTAAAAGCGCCGACGCAGTGTCAACTCCCCACTGCAGACTGTCCTACTGGAGTGTTGCACAGCCACTCCCAAACACTTTGTAGGGCTGCATGCATAAAGCCTGGAGGCCAATCTTTGCTTCCTCCTTGGGGAGTGACAGGCCCACGTCTTACTCGTGAATCTCTGACTCAGACGTATGCATATGGAAATTTATATGTTCGGAGCCCTACGGATGGAAACACCAAAGTGGACATCTTACACAGACGAGAGTACTGGTGGCAGCAGAGACCTGCGCGCTCCTTGTGGGGGCAGAACAGCCATAATAGCCGAGGAAGGTTCTCCTTGAATTTCATCGACATTCCTGCGTCCGCCACAGCAAATAACTTGCGCCGCACTGTGAACAAGCAGCCCTCGTCTGTGAAGCTAGAGGAGGCACTTGGTAGCGAATGGCCGTCACTACTGATGAGTTGTGGACAAGGGGCTGGGAACCTCCCGTCATCTTTAGCGAGGGATGTTCTGAACAATGCGTTACGACAGAGCGGAGCTGCCAACATGCTTAGTGCCTTGTTGCCTCGTTTGCAATGGTTCTCTATTCATGGTTTTCGTGCTGCCATGAACTGCTGCCACGAAGTCCCGGTGTTGCTTCTACATAATTTGTACTCCCCCTAAAGTATAAAAACTGAGATGACTTAAGGGTTGCATGAAGCCTGTCAGCTTCCTTCTCACCTCACATTCTGCTCTACAGCAGGCGCCCAGAGGCACTGCCCCTCAAAGCTGATGTGTAGGGGATGGACCCCAAACAATCATGTACTTCATTCGCAATACATCATTACCAAATAACAATGAATGTAGGAGGGGTCAAATCCAACAAAGGACAGAGGACAATTAGTAACGGGACTAGGACATACGGTCAGGTCACCTTATCGGGGGCCCGCAAAAGCCTGCGTGACGCAATTCTTGCGGCAACCCTCATGCGCCCTGGGACCTGTGGAGCCCAAGCTAACTGAAACAAAACCGAGGCTTCACTTGTAACTGTGGCCCCCTACATTTCTAGAGCTTCATTTGCAGCAGCTAGGATACTAGACACAAGGGCACGTGGCCCTTGGCATGCAGTTCCCAGGGGGCCATTGCAACTTGCTAGCATGTTTTGTCCGTCTACCTCCTCTTTATTCTAGCATTTAAAATGGTATGAGGGGATTTAGGGGCCGAGCCGCCAGCTGTCATCATCGGCTTCCGATAACTCCCCCTCCCGAACAGGGGAACCCAGGAGCTCTGTCTGCTCTGTCGGCACAGCGCCGAGCAGCCAAAACAAGGTATAAGACGATGAAAGGGAACGCGGCTCTAGCGTCTGGCTGCCTCCAGGCCTGCATGCGCTGCAACGAGAGGTCCTAGACTTCGTCTAGCAGCTGCAGTGTCAGCATGAGCCTTCGGTGTCTGTTTACCCGGTTACACGGGAGCAGCGGCAGAGGCAGCCGTTTCACACACAATGGAGGGCCAACCTTTGTGGGAAGACAGCACAAATGCTCCTTGTGCCGCCATTTCACCGAAGACCGCAGCCGCCGACGTCGTCGCCTTTGCACCAGTTGATGGTGGTACTGGTGTAGACCGGAGCAGCTCTCCAGGGAGCCCCCGTGGAGAGCCTGCACCTTTACCTTTTAGTGGAACAGTCAATCTTGCAGAAAGGTCGCAGGAGCTTCAGGGCCTCCGGCTATCTAAGGGGCTCCATGCTGAGGCTGAAGGGCCCCGGGAAGGGCTGCAGGTTTCTGAGAGCCCCTGCGCTGAGAAGCTAACTATGCGTGACCCGTGCGGGACCGATGTATTGGAAGGAGCCGATGGGGATTGTGTGGTGGCGGAGGCAGGCAATGGATGCGTGAGTACACCTGAAGGTCCGTCTGGTGGTGGGGGAACCGACATTGAAACTGCTTGCCGTGAGACCTTTTTATTCGCAAATGCCAAAGCAGGGATGGACATGACCGAAGAGGAGAAGGCGAAAATAGCGGCAAAGATATTCGAGCTCTCGAAGAACTCCCCCTTCTTTGTCAATGAGATGCGGTGTGCAAGAAACTCACGCGAGGCAGCGCACGCAACAGTAGAATGCGGACAGAGAATGAGGAACAAACAGCGAATATGGGTGCACGAAGAAAAACTGGAAAAGCAAGGAAAAGGGACAAGACATACGGTTTCATAGCACGGTGTCCTCAGCGTGCACTAGCTGAGCCTTTGTGTATTGACTGTGCGTTTGTTGATGTGTGTACTTGACAGGAAAAAGAAACAAATGGAGGAGCAGCTGGTGGTTCTGCGTCGGCGAGTGCAACTTTTTGAGTCCTGCGGTGGCTGTGCTGAAGCATCTGCTGCAGCACGGCGTGTGCTTCAACTGCTGCAGCAGCAGCAGCAGCGGGAGTCAGGTCGAGTGTACGTGCATCTGGACATGGATATGTTCTTTTGTGCAGTGGAAATGAGAGACGACCCCTCCCTAGGGTCGCAGCCGATGGCTGTGGGAAGTTTGTCTATGCTGTCTACGGCTAACTATGCAGCGCGGCGCTTCGGCGTTCGCTCCGGCATGCCGGGGTTCATTGCAAAGCAGCTATGTCCCTCTCTAACTATCGTGCGTCCCAACTTCAAGAAATACAGAGACGCCGGAGAGACAATCCGCGCTGTCCTTCAAACCTACGACCCCCTGCTTTCCTCCCACTCCCTCGACGAAGCTTCTCTGGATGTGACAGACTACCTTTGGTGAGCAGGAAGCCGCCTTTTCCTCCGCATGTTTGTCTCACAACGTTTGCTCCCTCTCATCAGCCACAGGTTGACATGCTGTAGCCTTGTTTGTGTTTTGGTCTGTACTTTCGATCTCTGCCCTCCCCGTGCCATCTCCAAACGTGGTATTGTCGTTGTACCTCCCTTGTTTCTCCTCGTCTCGGCTTTCCTGCGCACTACGATTGTTGGCAGCCCGCCGTTGGCCTTCAGCGTGTTTTGATTTCTGTTTCTCGTAGCCCAGCGCAGCCATGCAAGCGTGCGTACGAGCTCAAGCGCCTCTTGAGCTACAGCTTGTGTAGTTATTCTCTCGGCTGCTATCTATCCTAAATACTTGCTGGCTGCCGTATGCCAAATTTCTTCTCTTTCTGCCTTGTGCTCTCGCGTTTGTTCTCTTCTCTCCTGCTCCCATGTTTCTGTCCCCTTGCCAGTGCTGCCATATTTCGGTGCCCTTCTTCTCCGTTCTTTATATATGCAATTTACTGCTGTTGCCTCTTGTGTTTTGCTGTTGTTGCATCTCTTTGTCGTGGTGTTGCTGCTCGCTGGTTTTGTAAGCGCCTCATCGTTACCCTGGTGCATTGGCTTCGGCTTGTTCTTTGGCCATGCATTTCTTTGATCGGCGGCAGGCAAGATCAAGGGTTCTATGAGTCCTCTGTGACCCTTCGCTTCAGTCTTTCTCCTCCCCTTGCTTCGTTTTTGTATCGCTCAGCTGCCTTGTCGGCGTATCCCTTTGGCTTCTTGTTGCCTTCATATCAGCACTGCATTGCCCCTCGGTGACCGTGAGTGTCTTCGTTTGCCGGTGATTCTGCTGCAGCAAGAGGTTCCCCCAACCAGACGGTGCTGCCCTCCCTCTATCCACTACAAGCACACAAAGGAAGGCAGAAGAAGTGCCACCAGACGCAGCAGCAGCGACAGCAGCAACCGATCGGGTAGCAGCGCTTGTGTCTGAGATTCGTGGCGCCGTTACAGCAGCGACAGGCCTTAGCTGCAGTGCAGGCGCCGCCTCTAGTCGTATAGTAGCGAAGATCGCATCCGACATGAACAAGCCGAACGGGCAAAAGATTGTAGAAGCGACAGGAGCATCTGCTGGAGCAGCCGCGTCAGCGACGGCCGCATTTTTAGAGTCCCTCAATGTACGCAAGATCCCGGGGATAGGTAAGCACAGAGAAAGGATGTTGAATGCATTCGATATACACACGTGCGGCGAACTGCGGCAGCAAGCGCCGCTGCTGCTGCACCTGCTGCCGCGGATCACTGCGGTCCATCTTATACGCATGGCTCTAGGAATCGACGGGTTGCCTCCTGAGCTGCAGCAGCAGCAACAGACCCAGCAGCAGCAGCAAAGCGTAAGCTCTGAAGAAACATTTCAGGCGACCAACGAGCTGCCAATGCTGCGCCGGGTGGTAGAGCAGCTGGCAGCAGCAGTAGCCAAGCAGTTGAAGGAACTGAGACAAGAAGGCGACCACATAACTCTCAAGGTGAAGTTCGCAGACTTTTCCGTAAGAACAATCTCACATCGGCTGGCATATCACACGGATGACGGTGCAGCCATCGCAACGGCAGCTCAAGGCTTGCTGCATTCCGTCATGCGGGAGCAGCAGCTCAAGAAACAGAAGAACAGCAGCAACGGCATCGCCAACAGCAAGGGCAGTCTCAAGGGCACACCGACCTGGGTCAGGCTTCTGGGCGTGCGCTGCTCGGGCTTCAGAGAGGCAAAGGCGCGCAGCGCAGGGCTCCGTCGGCTGGATGAGTTCTTTTCACAGCAGCAGCAGCCACAGGAGCAGAAGCCAGAAGCAGCAACCCCAGGAGATGCTAAGCCACTAGTCAAAGAGGACTGGTGCGTCGACACTGAAGACCTCGACGATCTGCTTGCTGTGCTCTCTCAGCATGAGCACGGAACGGCAGCAGCAACAGAGCCAGCACCGGAGGGGCAAGAGACAGCAACGTCGCCAGCATCTGCAGGGTTCGCAGCAGCACGACCGTCAGCGCCAACTCCAGCAGCAAAGCTACCAGTAGCAACAGCACCCGTCGCAGCTCCAGCTTTGCTAGCGAACAACGCCCCGGTAGAGAAGACCACAACGGCAGCACAAGCAGCAACAGCGGAAATGGGAGCAGCAGCATCGCCCGGCGTTGTTGCTGCGCAAGAAGCCCCACAGCCTAGGACTGTTCCACCTCAAAAGGGTGTTCCACAGCGGCAAACGAGCAGGAGTGCGAGCGTGAAGAGCAACAGCGGCAGCAGCAAAAGTCAGGATATTAGAAGGCTGCTGCGGAACGCTACTTCACAAGAGAAGCCGCAGCAGCGTCGTCGGCTCGCTTCGCCACCAATTCACGAGCAACTGATGCAGCAAAGGCGCCAGAGAGGAAGGCAGCAGCCACAACTACTGGAACTGTTAAGGGGGCCAAGCAAACGGAGACACACTGGAACCGGGCACGACCACAGTCGGGGGCAAAATACGAGACAAGAACAGCTTGCAGGGGGAACTGTGGTGGTTGAAATTCTCAGTGACTGACCGCACTAAGGGTCAGCTGCCGTTACGACAGCAGCACCAGCCGCAGCATGAAAACCGGCCGCAGCCGGAATAGGCTTTGTTGCCTAGAATCTTAGCAGGCAAAACAGTGCGTGTTGCTGTTTCCCTTTTGTCGCTAATGAGGGTGTAGGAGACAACTGAATGAAGTGTCATTTCCTTAGAGAGTCGCAGCTGCGGGCATTTGCTGCAGAGTTTAGCGTTCAGGGGTAGGAATTTCGGCACCGGCGACGGAATTGCGCTGACAGCACTGCTGAAACAGACGCAGTTGTTTTTGGCACTTTCTCCAGTCCCTGAACAAACAGAATAGCAGCCAGGCCTGTCTTTTTCACTAAGACGGCGGCATCGCTGTCCCTCTGATACAGCAGGTTGTTAGAAGCCAGCTCTGCCTTGCCGCGTCTCACTTTCAGAGCTTAGGTGGTTAAGGGGACTCTCCCTACTGATGAAGCTGCATAGGCAATTTCAGCAACGGATATATGTAGGCAACCGGGGGAGAGCAAGAAAGACGGAACATGCGAGACAGGAGGGTGCAACACAGTCTCCTTCCGCAGCGCCTGTGGTAGTATGCTATGTTCACCGAGCCCATACTTGTCAGTGTCATCCAAACAGTCCTGGAGCTTCGCATATTCCTCTGAGCATCCCGTCCCAACAATCTTATCGTCGACATCTTCTCCATAGTGTGGGTTCAACCGAGCTGCAGAGACGGTCTCGCCCTGCTCTTCAGGCTTTCGGGGTGCCCCTGGGGAACCCCCACCAGAACTCTGAGGGCCTCCTTTCTGTCCTTCCGCACCTCCATCAGTCCCCTTGGAGCCTGCCGCCGACCCCAGGAGGCCGTCCGTGGGTCCCCGAGGGGGCTTTCCTAGCGAAGAGAAGTGCATTTAGGCGGGCGGTTCAGGGGTGCCACGAGCAAGCGATTAGGGTTTTGTGGCAAAGAAATATCTGCTTCTCCCCTCCCGAGCCTAGATTTTTTGCTTGACAACCCTAGTTCCTCAGCTATAGCCAGAGAGGAACATGCTCAAAGTTGAGGTACCACGCGACTCTAGCGAATATGGTCTGGGGACCATATCGGTAAGTAGAGGTCCCTAAATGTCACTGGCTCTTGTGTTTCCGTAACTGTATAGAAACAAGGAGAAGTACATGCCGCAGCAACAGGAATAAAGAATAGCTGTTGCGGTTGGGATTGGCCCTGCTACCCAGCACAGCTTGGGCCATAGGGGCCCCCCCGTCGTGGGGCCCCCTGGGCCGCGGGTCTTTGCGAAAAGAAGCGCCCGGCTTTACAGGCAAGATAAGGGGTGTTTATACATTTGCGTGGCGCATTTCTAGTGCCGAAAAATAGAAACAAAAGGAATTTTGTTTGTTTCAACAGCAGTGGGTCCCGAGAAGGACGCGACCAGCTGCCGACTCGCCCGTTATGACACACTGTTAAGGCCAACCGTACTGTGTGCTTCATTTCACCCGAAGTAAGGTGTAACATAATGCGAAATGAATTTGAGGCATCGCTGTGGGATTATTGTCCCGCGGATTCTGCCGTTCATGCTGCTACTGCCGATTTTGCTGTTACCGACTCCCTCCAGCAGCAAAAGACACATAAGCAGCCACAGGCGCTTAAAGGCTACTGGAAGCAGCTGGGTATTAGGAATCCTGCCTTCCAACTGTGAAGGACCACGGATTGTCGTAACAGCAGCCGCATGGCTGCAGCAGCCACCGTCGTCGCAGTGTGCGCCTCGGCGCAGTATATCTGAGCGCAGCAGCAGCCGCTGCTGCTGCACGAACTCGAGCTCTCGGGACAATGGAGCAGCAGCATTTTCAGTCGACAGTGTGCAGGAGCCTCCGTGTCGCTTGTTGGGAGGCGGCCTTTCCCTCAATCCCTCTCTTATTTTTTCGCTTGCAGCACGCCGCCTTTTGCAACAGCAACTGCAGCACCTTGGCCAGCCCGACGTAGCTCACACAGCAGTTTCATCAGGTGCTACTGCGGCTGCCACTTCTGATCCTGTTTACACTCCAGTAACGGTTGAAGGCGGCAGCGGAGGAGACGGGTCAATCGCTTTCCTTCGCCTCAAAGCAGCACCGCGTAGTGGCGCTGCAGGAGGCAGCGGAGGCCGGGGAGGCTGTGTGCTTCTAAGAGCAGTGGGAGACCCAGGAGAGGCCGCCAGTGCTCCCCGGCGCCTCTCAGCGCTAAGCGAAAGCGGCTGCTGGAAAGCGGCTCCAGGGGGGATAGGCTCAGGGCAGGGAAAAACCGGGGTAAGCTGGGCTGCTCGCTGCTTCAGCTGTTCGCAGCTAACCCGCTGCTGTGACTGCTGTTGCTTTTAATAGTTTCGACTGCGACTGGTGTTGCACGGCTAGTGGCCGCCGATGTTGCTACCGGCACCAATTGATTGCTGCTGGTGCACTGCACTCACAGCGTATGTTGCTGGGGTGGAATAGCTCTTCTTGCAGCAGATGTTCTATTGTTGTTGCTTTAGGCCAACGGACCCGATATTTTGCTAGGACTTCGCTCCAACAGTCTGGTCGTGGACGTCTCCGCCTTGCAGGCGAATGCAGCTACTGCGGTGCGGCGTCTGCTGCAACAGCAGCAGCAGGATGACGAGATTCCAGCTGAACAGGAGGAGGAGCAGCAGAAACGGAAATCACAGCAATTGCCTCCTCTCTGCTGCATTTACTTCGCAGCCCCCGGAGACACCCTCGTAGCCGCTCGTGGAGGGACAGGGGGCCGAGGCAACTCGGCCTTCGTGTCAAATCAGTAAACATATTCTTCTCACTCAGTCAATGTTACTTGCCTCAAAGCAGAATTAAAACTAACCTCTGGATACAGAAACGCACATTTGGTCAGTAAACGGCTTTGCACTGCCAATGCAGATTTTAGTGTGTGTTATTACTGCTGCGGTTGCTGACGGTGTTGATCCAGGGTGCGCTTTTTCGTGTTGTCTCAGCAATAGGCATCCATTGTTGGGAGAGACAGGGGCACCCGGAGAACGGAGGAAGCTGCTGGTGCTTCATAACTTCAGTGACTTTGTTGTTGTGGGCCGCATGCAGAGCGGCAAGACTATGCTGCTGCGGGCACTTTCTGCAGCGGCTACAGCCAGTGCTGCAGCGAACAAACCCGCTCACCGAAGTAAAGAGCAATCCCAAGAGGGAGCAACAGCTCAACTTGAAGGGCAGCAGCAGCAGCAGCAACAGCATCAGCGGCAGCACCAGCAGTTGCTGCCTGCTGCAGTGCCAGAGGATGTTTGGCTTCCAACTGCGGAGCCGACTGTTTTTGTGATTCCCGCCCCCACACCCCTGACGCCAACCTCCCACAGTCGTGCAGATGAGAAGCTCTCAATGAAACAACAGTACTACTACCAGAAAGGCTTAGTAGATACGTTACAGCGTGGCATTGCACTCGCATCAGCAGCGCCAGTTGTCGCTGTGGATACTCCAGGGTTTCTACCTCCAGCAGCTTCCCCCGCAGCAGCTGCAGAGCAAGCAAGTGGATCAGCAGGACAGCAGCAAGAGGAACCCGTTCAGGGTCTCAACGCTGCTACCGCTGTCTTGCTTGTCGTAGACGGGTCGCTTCCCGTGAGAACCCGCTGTGCCTTTGCATGCAAGCACCCCAGCAACACTACATTCCCTTAAGCTGAAACTTCTTAGACTTGCCACCCTGAATCCTCTAGCGAATGCTGGGTTTGTAGCGGCATTTCGATGGCATGCTGTGTAGACTGCCTCCTCAGGACCCCGCACAAGAATGCCTCATGCTACGGCAGCAGCTGCTGCAAGCTGGTCCCCAGCTTGCGGAGCTACCGTTCATTGTGGCCCTCAACAAGGTAGATTTGCTGCAGTCGCACCGGCGGAGGCGCCAACAACACACGCGGAAAGTATTAAGTCTGGTGGAGAGGGTAAGAACGCAAACCGGGATTGAAGAGGTCTACGCAGTCTCAGGTAAGTGACGCAGCTGCTGCCTGCGCAGTTGCTGCTCGTCCTGATGCTGTTACTTCAGGGCACGGACCTTTGTGCTACGTGTTTCGTTTCTCTCATTGGCATAACTAGAGGGGACTTTCCCCTCTTTGCTGCAATTAGGAATCTGAGTGTGGTTCTTGTGTGCTTTAGCGCTGCGCGGCGACGGCTGCGAGGACCTCCTTCGGGCCCTTCGAAAGGCTGCAGGTATTGCAGACCTTAGTGCAGAACAGCAGCAGCTGTTGCTGTCTCACTTTGATCATCAACAGCAGTTTCCGCAGCAGCATCAGGAACAGCAGAAAAAACTGGGTCTAGGGGCTTTTAACCTGTCATTTTTGGCTGCTTACGCTGCCGCTGCAGCATCAGGGGCTCACAGTCTTCTCCTCTTCACTGTGCGCGAGCTGCAGCAGCAGGAGCAGCAACCTGGTGCTGCTTTGATGCATCGCCCAGCGGCAGCTCCGCCCGTACGCGTTTCCACTGCCAGCAGCAAGAAGCATCCTTACCCTTCTTTCCCTTCTCTAGAAGATCCTTACAAGTGGAGTATTGTGGAGCTTCGGGGACAGGGGAAGCTGCAACGCTTGCTGAAGACCCGCGAGGCCTTGCATGCTTCTCCAGACTTTACGAGTGAAGATAGCAGCAGTGCGTTTTCAGCGACCATGTTGCCAACCCATGGAATACCTTTCCTGTACAATCTTTGAGGCACTTGGAACGGATGCAACATCCGAGGGCTATGCGGCAACCGCAACTTAGTCGACCACCAAATGCAGCTCCGCGAGGGAGCGCAATTGTGTGTTGTGGCTCAGCGGGGCGACGGTGCTTCGAATTGAAAGGACCTCTCGTCTCTCTGCTAACTGAACCTGTGAAGTTCAACAGCGAAGCAGCGAAGCTCCGGCTATACAGACAACTCTCTGCACTTGGCATTGTAGAGGTGGGGATGCCGGCAACGCGAGATACGTAGCTGCGTTCCAGTGCATGCATGTGCTGCGAATCCGGGACTTACTGATAGGCAGTGCTCGGGATTTTTGTGCAGCGAGCCTTCACAGAATACGGCGCCAATATAGGGGACTACCTCTTAGTAGGCCCTGTTATACTGCAGCTGTTGCCTCTTCTGCGACAAAGCAGAGGACACAGGACACAGCCAGCATTGCGATGGGGTAGAGATTCTTGGGACATTTTCAAGACAGACGGCCTCCCCAAGAAAGTAGGGCGTGGTAATGGGCGCTAAAGCGAAGAGCCAAAGACGATAATACTCTTTTACGTTTGGCGTGGCATACTGCAGTCTCTACAGCTCATCTGGCTTCCTTATTGTGCTGCGGTGATACGTGAATCTTAGGAAAGACCCAACGCTGCGGCCGCTTCGGCTGCTGTTCCCACTGGGACTGAAGAAGAAGTGGCTGAAGGGCTAAGGGACATGAAGATGCCTGATTTGGGGGCTGCGTCTCTTAGTCCCAGCGTGCGACCGTAAGGCTCCCCTGGAACACATCCAAGCGCAGCAGTGAACGACGCCATCCCTGCCCAGCAGTGCCAACTCAGACATGAAGACAAACGGATAGAGACAAGCTAAAAGAACAAATGGCGGAAGGGCAAAGAGGCACAGGGCTGCGGGCACGTAGTGCAGACAGTAAGGGGACGACCACTTGACGAAGGAAACAAGACACTCATTGTTTCAACATCGTTTTTTTTGCAGGTACACTGCCACGGATCCCCGGGCGGTCCGACAGCGGCGCCGTGCGCGTCGGAAGATCTCCCAAGCCATTCGCAACCAGCGCTGAACAGCACACAAGAGCTCTTCTACAAGCGCACCTGCATTTGCAGAGGCACCGAGCTGTCAGCTTTACAGGTCTATGACTGAAGGGCCGTTCAAGAGTCTTATGTGATGATGCTGGTGAATAGTTTTTGCCAGACGGTTTCGGCCTGTGCACTGGAATCAGTTGGCCATTGAGACCTTCCCCTTCGCATAGAAGACGTGGAGAAACATGGAAATTGCAGGCGCAGAGATACTGCAGCAGCAGCGGAACATGAGGGGAACTGCTGCTTCTGATTTGGGGCTGATGAGCTACTAACCAGTAGGTGCGGCACGCGGCACCAGCGCTCCACCCTGATGCTGCGGCGGCTAGACCGTGCCGCCTCTAAAATCCTGTGAACGCAGAGCTCTTGAGGGACCTTTGAGACATCTCTGGGGACCCTTGACTTGCGAGAGGCTTAGTAGATGTCCCTTGCGAGCCGTGCCCCTTGCAGGGAAATGGCACTTGCTGTGCGTTCATGGTGAGTTTAATAGGGCACGTTCATGGAGCCCTTATGGCCCTTCTTACGAGTCGGCTTTGTTGTATGGGCACGAGAATTTGTGTATAGCATGATCCGGCAAATACGACCCAGCGAGTGGAGGGGCTCCCGGTGGATCGTTGCCCTGCCCTAGATAATAAAAAGAACAATATATACATTGTTGCTAAAACGTCCAGGCGCATATGCAAAAGACTCACACGGATGGGCAGTCGGCGCTCGGTCCCACCGCTGGCTAACTGCCAGACATGACCATCCCGTCCCATCCGCTTGCTAGAAGCCCAGATGATTCCCCCTACGTGGCCCTTATGGCCGGCCTGCAGAGTTCCTGGACCTCCTGCGCTGCCCGCGGGCCTCTGTATGAGTGACTTGCCGGACGGCTTCGCTTCCAGCCTTGCCAAAGGAGAGGTACTACAGGTCCACGTCCCTTGTCGAGGAGAACACTGTGTCCCGTTTCGACGCTGGAAGCCTTCCGCGTCGAGCCAGGCATTTGTTGCAGCTCGCTGCTACCGAAGGTGACTGCCATCCGGAACACCATTAGCAGGCAAAGCCTCCCAATGGGCTGCTCCCAGGGTGTGCAAAGCCCACCGTAAGGGAACGGAGAGCTAGCACGTTCAACGCGCAGGGCAAAGAGGCAGCCCCAGTTAGCTCCTGGAATAAGGGGTTTGGCGGCGATATCTGAGGCACCAACGGAGGCACCTCGGCTCCTCCTCGAGCCACTACCAGAAAGACAGAACACATGCTGTGGGAAAGCGGTACTCCAAAGCTGCCTCGCATTCCACACCTGAATTACAACCCAGTGCTTGGCAGGTGGTATTCACGGGATCGAGACCCGGCCATATTTTGGAAGGATAAAGTTGCGCAGTTCATGGTTTCCTCCAGGCCCACGACATGGCAATTGACCAGTCGAGGCAGTGCAGCCATCTCGTCGCCCCCCTGCCTAGCGCAACTCCAGAGGACCGTATTGCAGCGGAAGATGACCAGTAGCCTTCCGAGGTAACCGCCTCCCCCGATCACCTCCTGAACCAGGGCCAGCAAAAGACCAACCTTACGAAGAAACTCAGCGGCCCAGCGCAGCTGGAGGCATATACACTGTCTCTGGCGCATCTGTAGTAGGAGGGCTTCTCGAACCGGCTTTCTCACAAGAAGCCGCTCTTCCTGTCGCTGCAGCGGCAGCTACTCCGCCAACAGCAGTTTCTGCTGTTTGCGTTGTGTTGTTTGCGATTCTGTGAAATTAGCCACTTGCGTGGTTACTCCTTCCACAACAGGAACCCGTGCGGTGTAGTGCATTTCAATAGGGGAGAACGGTACTCCAGAGAATGGGAATACAGAAATTTTGGGCATTGGACTACTCGCTGACAGGACAATTGCGCCATTTGCATTCGATGCCCCTTAGGCTGTCAACGCTGGCGGCACAGCATAACCCGGAGTATGGGTTTCGAAGCTTTGCAAGTTTTCGTGTTGCCGTGCAGGGTAGATGCTTCGGAATGCTCTTGCCTGCAATGTGACAAAGTCGCGCATGACGAGCGCGAATATTTTATGCTGCAGACGGATAGCACCTGGCTTGAGTCATTCCCCACTTCCTGCACTTGCTTCGTAAAATTGATGAGTCTTTGCCTCACAAACACATAAGAGCGAGCGCATCCATACCCACGGGACACGTGATGGGCGAGTGTTCACGATGTTCGCCAAAGGTTACTGGGTTGCCAGCACCTCCTTTTTTGCATGTGGCTTTTTCCGTTTCTTCTCCCAAATTCTGACATGTGAATTGATTTGCTGTTCTCCTACATTCTATAATTAGGGTAATTAGGGCAGTTTTGGTCTGTGCTGGGATAGAGGCCTTGTTACTACCCACTGGCGCAGCAAGCACTTCATCTGCGACGTCAAGCGTCGTTAGGCGCTGAATCCTCTGCAAGGAGGCATGGCTGGACAACAGAGGGATGGTCGTCTACCGTATTATATTTGGAATTGCTGACGTAGAGGAGATGCATATCAGGCAGAACTTTTACAAACAGTTCACTGTTGAATTTCTGACTCCTAAGCTGGGTCGTCATTTGTCCCAAGCCCTTGCTCATTGTGGGTTGCAGTGTGAGGCAGTCGTGCGCTGGGGGCAACATAGTGGTCTGTTAGCACTAGAATGGCATATTTACCATGAGGACGTGCGAATAGTAGGAATACAACGATGGTCACACAAGCTTTTCCGAACTTTTTCCGTTTCACTGTTATGTGGCACCAGCCCCAAAAACGCACGAACCAAGCCCAAACAGGACAATGCAGTACTAAGGGTAGGTCGCAAGAACAATTTTTGGATCCTTTGCACTCTTACTTTGTACCTTGAAGAGCACGTCTCACGTCGGCTCGGCTTTTTCGCCTCGAGGCGGAGCAAGTGCCGTTACCAGGAGAAGCAAGCAGGCGACAGATTCATCTGAGGTGAGCGTAGCTTATCTTGCATTTTAACTAGAGGTGCGCTTAGTGCACAACTCTGTCTAGTGATAAAGCACAATTCTGGCATGTCTACACGTGCCCTACATCCCCATTCTTTGCACCCGTATTAATTACCACCAGCGCCGATGCCGTGGAAGAAGGTCGATCTAAAGTTCCGGGCCAAGTATCTCCAAATTGTATCGCCGCTGAAAATATGAAATCAGGGGAGTGATTTAATCTGGATGCAAACTCGTCTTGAACGTCCTTTCTATCAAGAAGTGCGTCTATTCTAGCAGATGCGCTTGTGTCTGGTAATCAGCGACGTCTCAGCAGGAAATTTAGGTTCTCGGAAGGGTCCCTTGGATGCCACTAAATGGAAACAGGAAGTTCCCTTGAACGCTACCGCGCTATTTACTTTGCATGGTTAAGCCTTTACATCAATGAAGACCGAGTGTTAACAGCAAGGCATGGAATCTGTGTGAATTGCGATGTTGTTCATGGCGGGGCATTCAACTTGCTTGGCCTAACTAGGCCGTTACATGTAGAGCAACCTGATTCGCTTTCAACGTCCCACTCGGTCTCTCATGATGCTGAACCTGCGTTGGGTTACAATATTTAACCAGATTTCGGTGGAGCCTGCTGAATACAAAATTGGCAAAAGACTGTCACCATATTTGTTTGAAAGTGGTCTGCATCATGAATATCAGACACATCTGATGAAGCATCAAAAACTTCGGCAACGACGTAGTAGTTCGGTCGCTTTGTCGGCCCAAGCAGTACGAGCACGCTCCCTGCCAGGCCCATTGTTCTGCAGCTGCGCTTCTCTGCGATTATCCCTACTTCATGTCTAAACTGCGTCCTTGCTACTCCCTGAATGATGAGTTCTCCTCAAGCCCAAAAGTGGGCAATAGTCTTTGCAGGCGTAGATTGGGGTCTCTTGCAGTCCAACATGCGTGCGCTCAGTCGATTGTACGTTTCAGCTTCGCTCCGTACAAATGTTCCGGGGAAAGTGCGTGGCCACGGTTTAGCGTGCTAGAATAGGGCCAGCGCACCAGAGGGCGCGGATGGCGCCCCCCGATAGGCTAGGATGCGCCCCACAGCCGAGGAATTCGTCCTCACGTGTCAAGAATGCATACAGACCAATACTCACTAACAGCCAAGCCCCATCAGTGCGTGCACGAACGTGGCAGACCACTGTTACGCCCTTGCTTGGTCGTCGGTAGCAGCGAGCCTACTACCCGCAAATAGGAGCGCATGCGCCGAAGGCCAGAGCAACTACAGTAACTGGTTTACCCGATCTCTGTGTGCGCTCACCCCTGCGTACTCAGCCACTGGAGGACACCTTAAACACAAACATGTTACTTTATTCTGTTCAAAGTGCCGTGAATGGAGAGAATCGTTTTGGGATGCTGTTCATGCTTAGAAGAGGTACGACTCTGGACACGACGTGGAGCCAGTATCTACACAGTCCACTGCAGAAAAGTTAAAAAACTACATGTCCCGTTGTAATCAAAAAAAGAGCATCAAGAAAGTCTAGCTGAGAGAGATCGTCCTTCTCGAGATGAACTACGAGCGAGTACGGGCCTGCAGCTGCTACTCCAGGGAAGTTGACGCAGTCTGAGAGGGTACTGGGCCCATAAACACGTGTGGGGTTGCAAACAGGGGACATATAACCTAAGACCTTCACCATTTTTACTCATATTACGTTACACTTATTCTGTGTGATCTTGAACCTGTATTGCGGCAGCTCTTTCCGCGCTGCGTTTCAGCAGCATTCCACACTAGTCACTGGTGCGGCCCCAGGGCCCGCCAGAGAGCTGAAAAATATAGTAATTGTCCCCCGCGTGATCAGAATACAAACTTTTGACATGTTTATGGATCATTTAATCATAGCATACACTCATTTCTTCCCACTTTTTCGGCAACGTTGGGGTGTTAACTGCAGTGCTTTCTCAGTGCTCTTCGTCCTTGTCAGGGCTTAACTTAACCGTACCCGCCAACTTACAAGCATCTCCCCAAAGCAGAACTCAGTAGCTCATGTGCTTTTCAGCTAGATCCCTCTGGTCTCGGAGCCCCTTATTAGGCTCCCACACCGGCCTCTCCGTGTTTCCTTCATTCAAGTAGCCCGCGTTCCGTGGTTGCGAAGGCTGCTATGGATTTATCCGCAGACAGCTGGAACCTAGAAGTAAAAACTACGTTTACGCCACCTTCTTCAACTTTGAGCACAAAATGCAGAGACGAAGACACTGCCGCAGCCCGTGCTGCATCCTCGGTGCCTCCATCCGAGTGCAATGAAGGATCGCAAATGAGTTGTGCCTTACTACCAGGCCCAGCCAGAAAGACGCAGCATGGCGAAGAGGAGACAAGTATGCTAACTGTTGCAAGGGGTTGTGCCTCAGGGGCTTCCCCGGGAACACCTTACGACGAGAATGCCCCTCCCTCTATTCCTTCAAGGAGTACTAAAGAAGGACTGTCAGATGCATACGTGGAGGCCTTGCAGGAGGCAGGAAGGTATGCTTTGTGGGCACCACTGCTTCACCAAGCATTTTTTCTAGAGGGGCCGTCCCTGTTGTTGGGACAGATTCGTTTCGACGTGACGGCGGAGGACCAGCGGGGATCTTGGTTGCTGCCGGAGGAGCTGTTGACCCAGAAGAGCGGGCCATCCGATGAGGATGGTGATGACAGGCAGGTTTTTACCAACACGCCCATTACTGAGGAGGA
>HG712457.1:6898-38895 GCA_000499725.1 Eimeria brunetti | reverse complement strand
CTGTGGTGGCAATTTCTAAACAACCTACGAGAAGGGCCTTTGCCCATCTACAAGAGCTGCAGGATTAGTGAGGCAGACGAGGCCCGCAACTGTGCCGTCAGATGTAGCAAGGCGTCGAACGGATGGTCCACCCTGCTGCTGGCTTTGGGTCTGTTCCCCAAGGGAAATGGGAAGGGCAGAGGGCGCCGCCGCTGGTTCGCTGCTATGGCTTTCTACACTCGCCGATTCCGCAATTTTTTGTTCTCTATTAGAAAAGTAGCTCTCCCCTCCGAGTGTGGGTTCTGCTCCTTCTGTCGGATCAGTAGCCCCTTCTGTAGCTGCACTGGTAGAGACGGTTGTGGTCGTCGTTGTAGGGATAGGACAGGTGAAGAACGCGCAGTCGACAGTGGCGCCCGCCTTAGGATTGAAAAGGGCCACGAGCGAGCGGTTCCTGCTGTCTGCATACACCCCTTCATCAGATTGGTGGTATACGGGTGGAAGATCCCCAAAGTTCACGTATGCCGCTTTCCAATAGGTAACAGCCGCACCGCAATTAGCAGTGGAACCCGTCTGAGGCGCGTAGGCGTAGGTACCGGCTCGCGCCCACTGTCCTGCTGTTTTACTCACGGATGCTCCCTAAGCACATTTCAGGACAAAAGGATGGGCTAAAATTTGCTTCACAAAGAATAGCTGCTGAAGGCAAGCTTATACGTGCAGTCAATAGGACAACGGGAGCGACAGACGCTCAGGATAGGCAACTTGCCGTCCGTATGGCTTCGCAAACTTTCTCAACGTAGGCACTCTCCTCTATTGGAAGTTTTTTGTTCTCGTTTGTCTCTGCAGTGAAGGGATGGAGGTCTGCTCTTTCCCTCGCTGTGTTGAATTCGGTAAGGCAGCTGGCAGTCACTGCATACAAAGAAAACGACCACAGCGCCTCCAAGCCACATTGAAACTTCTTTCATTTCCTGCGAAATGTGAGGCGTTTACGCACCTGCTTCTCCCTGTTGAGTCCCTGTTCCCGCGCCCTCCACACCACCGACGGCCCCCAGCACGGCGGCGGTTAGCAGGAACGAACTAAACTTTTTCATGGTGGGAGGTGTGGATACAGATTGCAAATACCAAACGGTGAACAAGTCGAGAAAAACACCGCTTGCAGCATTAGAAGACCTACGGTCCGCCAACTGGCTACGGCGCTATGGTTAGGGTATAGTCGGCGCTACAGCAGTCGGGAACCGGAGGCGAAGCTATTTGTTCGAAGCATGTGACCCTTCAGCCCTAGGAGTGAAAATGTGTTTTATTTTGGCTTAATGAATTTCAATTTGTCTTATATGAAACAAATTTCAGCTGGAACTGACGGCTGGGCTATCGCCTTGCTTGTGTGTTGACAAATCTCGCTGCGCTTTGCCCACAGTAAGCGTGCACTGAAGTGCCCCAGGGTTCAAGGCGAGTGCTCCGGCAGAATAAAATATCTTCCGCTGCTGTGTTGTTAGAAGACGAAATACACCATTTGGCGTGTCCACATTGTGTTGAGTCGTTTTGCGATATCATTTCCGTATGGCAAACAACGAAACATCCAGCACGGCTCAGCCACTTAATCAGAATCCCCACATTACATCTGCTGAGAATCGAACCTGAAATATCCGGGCCAATATTGGTGAACTAGAATGAGATAGCAGCCCCTTGCTCACAGGCTCTCGGTGTAATGCTTGGCCTACTGTTGTGGCTGTGCTGGAAGGCACAAGCGGCTGCATTCGCTACAGATTGTCCGCCTAGGGGTGTGCGAGGTTTGTAGAGCTCCCTTTACTCGTTAACAGAGGATGTGCACGGGGAGCGGCTGTTTTGGGAGTCCTCCAGAGCAACCCGGGCCCGGCTGATGTTCGCTCCCACTTCTGTGTATCTCTGTTTCCCTCCGTGTTGAGTTTAACAGTGATGCAGCCATATAAAAAGACTTCAACTCAAAACTGTCCAGCGGTATGCGGCGAGGCCGCGCCAAAGCAAAAAAAGAGAATATGGGCAACAAGCCCAAATGCGGATCCCGCGGAAACACTTTGCTTCCTTTTGTCCCCCATTGCACAGCCTCAGATGAGGGGTTGAAAAAATCACAACATGTCTGTGCATTTCGCAGACACTGAGGAAACTGCGGTTCCACGAACATACCCCCAACAAATGAGGTTTAGACACACCGCAACAGGCTTGGGTTCTTCACGATGTCTAGAGAGTTATGAAAGAGGGAAGCAGGAGCAAAGCGGAAGCAAGGAGAGCAGACTGCGTCAAGGCAGGAGCGGAGTTTTCTATGGCTTTTTTTATATTCTTCCAAACGTCCTCGCTGTGCAGAAGCCAAGACATAAGAAGACACACACGAAAAGCTTAGCGCAGTCAAGACACCTTCCACATATAAGGACGAACAGCAGGCAGTCCCGCATTTAGAAGCCCTATGCAGCAAATATATACGAGTATACAAACGCACAAAACAAAGAAACCTACACAGAAATGAACGAAACGAAACAAGTTTGTGTACAGTGTGTGTACAGACAAACAAATGCAAAGGATCAAAACTAATATGGGAGACATCGAATTTTTGCACACACAATGGGCGGAAACAATGTGTAACTGGTCAACATTCTAAAGACACAGAATTACTGAGGGGAGAAAAGGAGAAAATAGCCACCAGCACGAGCGAAGCAACACAACATAGATGCATAAGCAGCATCTGAGCAATATGTGAGATGCCCAATAAGAACACATAAAGTTTGAAATGGACTAAAGCAGGCTATACAGGTGCAAATACCCAAGGAAATGACTGAGAAGGCGCAGCCATGAAAAGCGCGAAACAGCATGCTCTAAAGAATTTACCTGAAGGGCTTCTCATTAGCTACAAGAGCTGCAGGATTAGTGAGGCAAACGAGGCCCATAACCGAATTCTCGGTTGTTTCAAGGCGTCGTACAGACGGTCCATCTTGCTGCCCTACTTGGATAACGTCTCCGTAGTAGAAGGGAATGGCGAAGGGCGCGGTGGCTGGCTCGCTGCCTTGCCTTTCAGAAACCTCTGAGGCCACAGCTTTTGGTTTATCAACAGTGGTACTCTCCGAAGTTGTTTCAGTAGTTGTAGCTGTGGTGGTAGAGGCGGTTGTTGTAGTCGTTGTTGGGAGAGGGCAGGTGAAGTACGCGCAGTCAACGGTGGCGTTTTTGTTGGGGTTGAACAGGGCCACGAGGGAGCGGTTTCTGCTCTCCGCGTACAGCCCTTCGTTGTCGCTTTTGTACTCGGTAGGGAGCTCCTGGAAATTCACATGGGCCTCTTTCCAAAAGGAAACTGCGGCAGAGCAGTCAGCAGTGGAACCCGTCTGTGGCGCGTAGGCGTAGGTGCCGGAGCGCGCGGTGCCTTCCAATGTTTTGGTCACCGCTTCACCCTGAGCACGTCAAAGGCAAGCATATAAGTTCAATACTATGCCAAACACAACAATGCAAAAGGAGTAGTTCCTCAATACGGCAACACAGTGCAGGGGGCGACCGAGATACAGTATAGGGCGGCAACAGGAGCGATAGAAGCCACTTGCCCTCTGTATGGCTTCGCAAACAGCCTTGACGTAATCGCCGGTTTCTATTGGGATCTTTTTGTCCTCAACGGTCTCTGCAGTGAAGGCCTCGAGTCCTGCTTTTTCTCGAGCTGTGTTGAATTCGGCGAGGCAGCTGGCAGCCACTGCACACAGAGAACCCGACAACCCCTGGTCTCAAGTGTCTCTGAAATTTTTAAGACTTCACCTGACATATGCTTTTCTGGTCTCCCAACTCACCTGCTGACCCATTTTCACCCTGATCCTGACCCAAGCTGCTTGCTCCACGGGCGGCCGCCAGTGCGGTGGCGGCCAGGAAAACTGAACCGAACCTCCTCATTGTGCTAGGGGAAGATTCGGCGGGCGAATAGCAAAGAGTAAAAAACACAAAAAAAATTGCCAGCTGAAGCTTGCAGCAGTACCGCAAGGTTCAAGTGTCGTAACTGACTACAGGCCTCGACTTGGGCCGTGGTCTGGGCTTCGAAGGACTGGACCGGGAATCGAAGCCATTTGTTGAAGGCATGTGCCCTGTCTAGCCTACGGTGGAAGCGGAAATCTGTCTAGTCTGCAATTATTTTAAAGACTGAGGATCTAGCTCAGATGAAACAAACTGCAGTGTAAGCCATCGCCGGCGCGATTCTCGTGCTCGCGAGGCTACAGTCGCATCGTCAGCGGGGAAGTGAGGTGGACAGCGTGGGCGTGCGATGCGATAGCTGGGATGAAATAAGTGATCCATTGTGTTCTTGTATTTTTACATGGGGCTATGAGCTACCTGCTCTGTCAGCCTGGGGTTCAGTCGTTGCGCAAGGCCACTTCCACAGCGCAAATACCGGAACATTCTGCGTGGCACAGCCATTTTTGCTCACAGCATGGCGCGCATCACCGATGCGAGGATTCGAACCTACTAAGGCGCTGCACTGCTTTGATCAAGCAGCCACCTGCTTACAGGTCCATGCTTAATTGCTGGGCTTGTTGTTGTGGGTGTGCAAGATTGACTCAAGTGGCTGAATGTTCTGCAGCTTGCCTGCCTACCATCGTACAAGGTTTCTAAGAGTCCCTTTTTACAAAAATCAGATCCAACACGAAAGAGCTAGCAAGCCCTAGTGGTGCCAGGAATATTGTGGATAACAACCCTATGGGACCGGCCTTGTGATTCTCTAACTTTTTGCTCTAACGATGCCTCCGCTTAGACCCTGCTTAACGGTGAAGTCGTAGTTGTAGACAGTTTGCATTCGAAATGGCCCATCGGATTAATACGAGGCAGCGCCAAAGCAGAAAGAGGGATGGAGGGGCTGCAGGAGCAAATGCGGGTTCGGCAAGAACATTTTGTTTCCTTTTGTCCCCCATTGCAGAGCCTCAGATGAGAGGTTGAAAAAATCAAAATCTGTCTGCGTATTTCGCAGACACTGCGAAATCTCTGCTTCCGCAAGCATACCCCCAACAAATCAGGGTTAGACACACCGCAACAGGCGTGGGTTCTCCACGGTGCCTAGAGGGTTATGAAAGAGGCAAGCAGGAGCGAAGCGGAAGCAAGGAGAGCAGACTGTGTCAGGGCAGGAGCGGAGTTTTCTATGGCTTCCTTTATGTTCTCCCAAACGTCTTCACTGTGCAGAGCCCAAAACAACACACAAAAACAGACAAGCAAAGCTTGAGGCAATAATTGCTCATATTGATTGTCCAGGGTGTGCACAGTGTATTAAAAATATGATTGCAGGAGCAGCTTAAATGAATGGTTCTATTTTAGTTTACAGCTCTTTTTTCCCCATCCCAGCAGGAAAAGCAAGCAACCCCAAACTCAGGAGCACTATGCAATCAACCGCAAGTTTTCGAAAGATTTGGCACACAAAGCAAAGGGATACATACATCCGAGAATAAAAGAGGAAACGAGCCTGCCAGAATGATATGTGAGATCTTCCACAGGATGGCAATCTAAGCAAGGCATGGAAGCGATTACAGCAGGTGAAGCCAGTGCAGACAGCACACGAAGAAAGTCTTTTTAGCAAACCATAGAAGAAGAAAGAGGAACATAATCGCAGGAGGAGATGGAGCCAGGGAGGGGACCGTCATGGTACATTCTAAACAGCGTACGAGAAGGGCTTTTCCCCAACTTTAAGTGCTGCAGGATTAGTGAGGCAAACGAGGCCCGAAACCGTGCCGTCAGATTCGGCAAGTCGTCGAACGGATGGTCGATCCTGTTCCTAGTTTTGGTTTTCGTCTTTTTGGGAAGTAGGAAAGGCGTCGGGTGTGTCCGCTGGCTCGCCGCTACGGCTTTCCAAACGCGCTGACACGTCAGCAGGTTGTCCTTCGCTCAAAAAGGGGATTTGCCTTCCGGGGGCGCCAGGGGTAGATTCAGAGCCTTCTGGCTGAGTAGGTGTATCTGTAGTGGGAGAAGGTGTTGTCGTAGTCGTCGTAGGGATAGGGCAGGTGAAGTACGCGCAGTGGATTGTTGCGCTTTCGTTCGGGTTGAACAGGGCCACTAGCGAGCGGTTCTTGCTGTCTGCATACAACCCTTCTGTGTCGCTTTTGTACTCACTAGGGAGCGCCTGAAAGTTTGCATGGGCCCCTTTCCAAAAGGAAACCGCCGCAGAGCAGTCAGTGGTAGAACCCGTCTGAGGCGCGTAGGCATAGGTACCGGTACGCGCGTACGGCGTCGCTGTTTTGCCCACTGCCTCTCCCTGAGCACATAGAGCAAAACAAAAAAGTGTGATTAACCCTGTTCCAGCTACAGATGCTGCCGAAGGTAAGCCCCCACACGGAGACAATCGGACCGCTCCCAGAGGGACAGAAGTCCTGTGCACGGCAGCCGCAGAAAGAATAGGGGCTACTTGCCGTCCGCATGGTTTCGCAAACTTTCCCGATGTAGTTGGAATCACTTATTGGAATTTGGTTGTCGGTGATCGCCTCTGCAGTGAAGGGGTCGAGGGCGGCTTGTGCTCGAACTTTGTTGAATTCAGCAAGGCAGTCCGCGGTATCTGCACACGAGCAAAACGACCGCACCACCGTCCAAAACCATTGAAATTTCTTTATAGCGGGTGAGCCGTAGGGTGTTTTGCTTCCCTGCTGTTCCAACTGACCTGCTTTCCCCTTTTGAGTTACCCCCGAGTCATTGTTCTCTGCGCGTGCGGCCCCCAGCACGGCGGCGGCCAGGAGAACCGAACCCAACCTTTTCATTGTGCTTGATGAGGAATCAGCAAGCAAAAGCCAAATAGTAAGAATCTATTGAGTGTTTGGCTTAGTGTAGCTTGCAGCGATTCCGCAAGGAGCGCTCAACTGGGCACCGGCCTCTACTCGGGGTGTGGTCTGGGCTTCGGGGGCCATAACGGAAGGCGCAGCGATGTGACCACAGTGACCACTGTACACTGGAAACAGAAGCTCGTTTCGTTCCCCTTATATTGAATAGTTCATTTTGGCTTGAATGATGCAAATTTAAATAAAAATTGACATCGGTGTTATCGTTTTGCTCTGCGTGCATGCAAACATCGCTCAGGTACGGAGAAACGTGGGGTCACGAGCCCCAGGAATCGAACCAACTCCTCGGCTACAAAAAGTGAACGTTTTCCGCTCATGTGTACATACCGGAAGGGATACACTCTTCTCCCTTTCCGTTTGGCGTGTCGTAGTCCCGTTAGTTGCCTTCGTTTGCGCAAAAACCGAAACTTTCAGCATTCTGTTACAGGAGATTCCCCCCTCGCACGTACGGGAAACCGAAACTGAAACTCCGGACAGGAAGAAGTGCGCCGCACTGAGAAAACGGTCCCGTGTCTAGTTGCCCGTGGTTAGCTGCTAGGCCTATTGTTGCGGGTGTGCAAGCATGCACGACTGCGTAAGTGAGCTGTGCATTGCCTGCCTAGCTCTGTGAGGAGGTTCTATAGATCTCCTTTTTTTAGCAGATGATAAACACAGGAAGGCTGTCTTGGGGAAGTGCCCTAGTTTATCACAAATTGTCCCCTCAGTATGAGCGGTTTCTAGAGGTCTTTGTTTTTGCATAGCAAACGATGCACCGAAAGTATGATGAAATCTAGCGCTCCCAGAGGTGCTCTCCAGACTTCTTCCAAAAAACGCCCCCTGTGTTTCAGTTTCTCCCCTGTTCCACCCCCGTCACCTCCTTGCCCACATTCAGGGCAAACCCTGTCCATATAATGGCTTGCACTTGAAACGAGCCAAGGGCTAGGAGGCTGGCCGGGCCAGTTCAGCAAAAGAGGTGCGGGAACTGCAAGTCCAAACCCATTTTAAGGCTGCGAAGCTGTAAATCGTGTCTGATCGTTTTCAGACACTTGGGAACCTGCAGTTCCGCGAGCATACCCTTAGCAAATCAGGTATATACCTCAACGGGCGTGGTTTGTTCACAATGTCTAGAGAATGGTAAAAGGAGCAAGCAGGAGCAAAGCAGAAACAAGTACAGCAGACGGTGTGGAGGCAGAAGCGGAATTTTCTATGGCTTTCTTTACGTTCGCCCAAACGTCCTCCCTGTGTATAAGCCAAGAGAAAACATAGCGGAGAAGCAAAGCTTACCCCAGTTAGGACATATTCCACATCACCGCATGCCATATCCATACCACCACGAAATTCAACCAAGCCTAAGGTCAGAATCTATATGCAATCAACAGTAAGGGTTGGCAAAATTTGGCGCAAAATGGAAAGTAGTATAAACATTCGAGAATAGAAAGGAACAAGATCCTCTGAGTAATATGTGATACTCCCCACAAGAAAACAGCCTGAAGAGACCATAAAAGCGACTGCAGAAGCGAGGCAAGTACAGGAATCACAAGCAAAAGCGCTTTGATCATATAACAATAAAGGAAAACGTCGCTGCGGGGAGGATCGTTATGGAATGTTCTACGCAACGTACGAGAACGGCTTCTTGTCAACTTCAAGAGCTGCAGGATTAGTGAGGCAAACGAGGCCCGAAACCGTGGCCCCAG
Source organism: Eimeria brunetti (assembly GCA_000499725.1). Lineage (NCBI taxonomy): Eukaryota > Apicomplexa > Conoidasida > Eucoccidiorida > Eimeriidae > Eimeria > Eimeria brunetti. Next base: position 30,443 of record HG712457.1, on the reverse strand, counting down.
ATGCAGAAAGGCGTCGGGTGGATGATCCAGCCTGCTGTTCGTCTCGGGTTTCGTTTTCGTCAGTAACGGGTAAGGTGGGGGGCCTGACCGCTGACTCGCTGCCTTGGTTTTCCAAGTTCGCTGATGCCGCATCTGGTTGTCCTTCACTTGAAGGGCTGATTAGCCTTCCGGAGTTACCAGGTGCAGTTGTTTGCTCTTCAGTAGTTGTACTTACAGTGGTAGAGGCTGTTGTGGTACTCGTTGTTGGAAGAGGGCAGGTGACGTAAGCGCAGTCGACAGTGGCGCTTTTGTTGGGGTTGAACAAGGCCACGAGCGAGCGGTTCCTGCTTTCTGCATACAACCCCTCTGTGTCGCTCTTGTATTCGGTAGGGAGCTCCTGGAAATTCACATGGGCCCCTTTCCAAAAGGAGACAGCAGCAGCGCAATCCGCGGTGGAACCTGTCTGAGGCGCATAGGCATAGGTGCCGGTGCGCTTGGAGCTTACACTTCTGCTGACAGCTGCCCCCTGAGAACGGCAAACGACAAACAATTGAGTTTAATTCTGTTCAACACACAAGTGCTGCCGAAGATAGGCCCCCACACGGAAGCAATCGGACCGCCCCGAGAGGGGCAGAGGTCCAGTATTAGGCAGCAGGAGGGAAGATCAGGACAACTTGCCGTTCGCATGGCATTGCAAATTTCCTCGATGTAGTTGGAATCACTTATTGGAATTTTGTTGCCTGGAGTTGCCTCTGCAGTGAAGGGGTCGAGGGCGGCTTGCGTTCGAACTTTGTTGAATTCAGCAAGGCAGTCGGCGGCACCTGCACACGGGTAAAACGGCACTGCCACAGTGCATAATCATAGAAATTTCTTTATATCGGCGAAGAAGTAGTGGATTTTGTGTCGTTATTCTTCCAACCTACCCGCTGACCCCTTCTGAGTCCCCGCATCATTGTCCTGCTGTGCACGGGCTGCCCCCAGCACGGTGGCGGCCAACAAAATTGAACTGAACCTCTTCATTGTGCTGGGTGTGGAATCAGCAGGCAGACACCAAAGGGTAAGAAAAGCTTGAAGATTTGGTTCATTGTGACTTGCAGCGGTTCCACAACACAGCTGCTCGCGCAACTGGGTGCCGGCCTCTACCAGGGGTGTGGTCCGAGCTTCGGTGGACAGGAATGAAATGCGAACCGATGTGACCGCAGCGAGGGTTGTACGCTGGAAACGGAAGTTTGCCTCGTTCACCTCATAGTGAAAACCTTCATTTTAACTTGCTCTGTGTAACTTTAAATGAAAATTGACTTCGGCGTGGTCGTTTTGCTCGTGTGCATTCAAACATCCCCTTTCCTGTTGCAGAGAAACGTGGGGTCGAGCCCCAAGTTTCGATGCGATTGCTCGGACATAACAAATACACTTTTCCGCTAATGTTTATCATTAGGAAGCGGCAGATCCCTAGCCCTTTCCGCTAGATGCCCCGTTGCCCCTCGTGTTCCTTGTCCTTGAGGCATAAACCGAAATCTTCAGCATCTTGCAACCAGGGTAGGCTCCCCGCTGCACATACAGGAAGTCGAACCCACGTGATTCAGTCTGAAAGTAGCGTACTGCGCTGACAAAAAGGCCTCGTGTCTAGCTGCACGTGCTTAGCACCTTGGCCTATCGTTGCGGGCGTGCTAAATGGCACGAGTTGGTAAATGAGCTGTACATTGTCTGCTTAGCTGTGTATGGGTATCAAGCAGACACCCTTGCCTTAGCAAACGATAAGCACAGGTCGGTTCTATTGAGGGGGTTCGGTAGTGCGTAGTGCGTCTTACACGTTTCCCCCCTCTTTAGTGGCTTCTGGAGGACGTATTGAAGCAATCGATACACTGAAAAGGTCATAAATTATAGCGAGCCCAGATATGCTCTGAACAATTCTCGCAAGAGTTAGTCCCTGTATTTCAGTCTCTCTCCTGTTCCACCCCCACCACTTCCATGCGCTCATTGAGAACAAAGACTGTCCACATAATGACTTGCACTAAACGGGCCAATGGCTAGGAGACAGGCGGCATCGACGCAAGATAGATGCAGGTGCTAGAAGGGCCAACTACGGGTTGCAAAGGGATCCTTAGGATCCTTGGGATCTCTTTCGTCCCCCCCTTTACAGCCCCATTTTAAGGCTTCGAAGAGTGACATCCTGTCTGACAATTTCACAGACACTGAGGAAACTGCGTTTCCACAAACATATCCCCACCAACTTAGGTTTAGGGATACCTCAACGGGCTTGGCTTCCACAAGATGCCTAGAGAGTGGTGAAATATGCAAGCAGGAGCAAGGCGGAAGCAAGGAGAACAGACTGCGTCGATGTGGCAGCGGAGTTTTCTATGGCCTTCTTTATGTTCTCCCAAACGTCCTCGCTGTGGAAAAGCCAAGGCAGAACATTAACGGACAAGCAAAGCTTAAGGGAGTCTAAGGACCCTCCACCTCTCAGCAAGAACAACCAGCAAGGCCAAACTCAGAAACCCTATGCAATCAGCAGTAAAGTTGGGAAGACAGGGCACGCGAGGCAAATGAATATATGTATGTACAAAATAAGAAAGGAAAAACAATTTCTCCGAGCCATACTCGGGATGCCCAACAGAGAAACAGCCTAAATAAAACATGAAAGCGAAGGCAGAAGGCGAAGCAAGTACAGACATTGCATGAAAAAAGTGCTTCGAACCAAGCATATAACAATAACAAGAAACATCACCGGAGGAGCGGATGAAGCCAAGGGGGGATCGCCATGGTAAGTTCTACGCAACGTACGAGAAGGGCCTTTTCCCAGCTTCAAGGGCTGCCGGATTAGTGAGGCAAACAAGGCCCGAGACCATCCCGTCAGATTCAGCAAGGCGTCGGACGAGCGGTCCTGCCTGCTGGTTGTTTGGGGTTTTGTCTTCGCTAGGAACGTTAAACGCGGGGGGCGCGGCGGCTGACTCGTTCACCTGGCTCTGCAAGCTCGCTGACGCCGCAGCATGTTGTCCTTCGCTTGAAGGGGAGATTAGCCTTTCATGGGGCAGAGAGGGATCATTAGGGTTTGGGGTCTCAGCAGGTGGTTCTGTAGGTTCTGTAGGGGTTGGGGATGTTGTGGTGGTCGTTGTCGAGTGAGGACAGGTGATGTACGCGCAGTCGAGTGTGGCGCTTTCGTTCGGGTTGAACAGGGCCACGAGCGAGCGGGTCTTGCTGTCTGCATACAAGCCTTCCTCGTCACTTGTGTATTCGGCAGGGATATCCTGAAAGCTTGCATGGGCCTCTTTCCAAAAGGAAACCGCTGCAGAGCAGTCAGCGGTAGAACCCGTCTGAGGCGCGTAGGCGTAGGTACCAGTGCGCTCGGTGTTAACCACACTTCGTCTCACAGCTTGTCCCTGAGCACGTAGAAAACAAACTCCTCACTTTAGCACTGTTCTATCCACACGCGTTGCCGATGTTAAGCTCCCACACGGAAACAATCGGACGGCTGCGAGGGACAGAGGTCCAGTGTAGGGCATTGCGGGGAAGATCAGGGCAACTTGCCGTTCGAATGGTTCATTTATCGGGATTTTGTTGTTTGTGTCTGCCTCTGCAGTGAAGGGGTTGAGGGCGGCTTGTGTTCGAACTTTGTTGAATTCAGCAAGGCAGTCGGCGGTAACTGCGCGGCAGAAAAACGACCCCACTGCCCTCCAAAATCATTAAAACCTGCTTATACTGACTAAGGCGTATGATATTTGGTTTTGCTGCTTTTTAAACCCACCTGCTGACCCCTTTTGAGCCCCCTCGCCATTGTTGTCGTCTGCGCGTGTCGCGCCCAGCACGGCGGCGGCCAGGAGAAACGAACCCAACCTCTTCGTTGTGGTAGGTTGGGATTCAAAGGAAAGATACGAAAATGTAACAGTCTATTAAACTTTTGGCTCAGTGTGGCTTGCAGAAATTCTACAAGACGGCTGATCGCCCAACTGATCACGGGCCTCAGCCAGCGGTGTGGTCCAGGCTTCGGCAGGCACGAACGTGAGGCGCATCGATGTGTCACGGAGAGCGTTGCTCGCCGTTTGTTCCCTTCACACTGGAAGTATTCTTTTTGGCCCGAATGATGCACACTGGAATGAAGATTTACTTCGGTGTGATCGTTGTGCTTGCGTGCATGTAAACGGAGCCTCGCTACGGAGAAGCGTGGGGTCACGAGCCACCGGCTTCGAAGCGACTACTCGCATACAATAAATCCGCTCACATCAACTTGTCAGAAGAAACAAAAGCCTCAACCTTTCCATTTTTTGTTCTGTCTTCCCATTAGTTCCTTTCCTCCTCCCCAAAACCGAAATCTCCAGCATTTCGCTACAGGAAAAGTTCCCCGTCGCATGTGCGGGTACGGTACGTGAACAGGAAATCGAATGTGCGACCTCCATACTGAAAGTAGTGCACTGCACATAGAAAGCGTCTTCTTTGCCAGCTGTCCATGTTTAGCTTCATTTAGCCGCTCCACTCGTACTTGCTTGCACCCTTGCGGGTGCCAGCAAGTACGAGTGGAGCGGCTAAATGAGCTGCGCATTGCCTGTCTAGCTGTGAAACGGTTTTAAAAAGATCCGTATTTCCCATAGTAAGCGGTAAACACGGGCAAGTTATCTTTGGGGAGTTCCCTAGTGGTCCTTATACTGGCCCCCCAAATTAAGACGTTTCTATAGCTCTTTTTTGAAAATCAAACGATGTAGCAGACTATTGAACTTTCGAACCTGCAGGGATTCCACAAGATGGCTGCTCGCCCAACTGGGCGCCGGACTCTACCAGGGGTGTGGTCCGGACTGCGGCTGAGAGGAACAGGATGAGCAGCGATGTGAGCACAGCGACTTGTGTAAGCTGGAAACGGAAGCTTGTTTCGTCCTCCTCATGTAAAAAACCGCTGTTTTGGATTGGTAGATGAACATTTAAATGAAAATTGACTTCGAGGCGATCGTTTTGCCTGTGTACATGAAAACATCTTGCTACAGAGAAGCATGGGGCCACGAGCCCCAAGTTTCGAGGCGGTTGCTCACACACAGTAAATACCCTATTTCGCTCATGTTTATTTTCCAGAAGAAATAGACCCTCCGCCCTTTCTGTTTGGTGTTCCATTACCCCGCGAGCCAACGTCCCTAGCGCGAAAGCTGAAATCCCCAGCATTCTGTTTACAGTAGAGGCCACCCATCAAACGTACGGGAAATCGAACCTGCCGCCTAGCTGCTGGTGTTCAGCTGTTTGGTCTACTGTTACTGGTGTGCGAGCAGGTGCGTGTGGCTAAATGAACGATACACTGCCCGCTTGCCTTCGCAAGAGGTTTCTAGAGGTTCCTATTTCCTTAGCAGACAATAAACACGGGAGTGGTTTCTTTGGAAAATCCCCTAGTGCATAGCACATTGCAACTGCAAGCTGAAAAAGTTTCATTATGTCCTTTTAAAAGGCAAACGATACACTAGAAATGTAATAAACTCTAGCGGGCCCCGAGATCCTATTGATAACCTTCGCAAGAGAGCTTCCAAGCGCTTCTTTTTGTCCCCCGTACTACCGTTCTCCCCTTATACCCACATTGAGAACAAAGCCAGTTCATATAACGACTTGAATTCGGAGCGGGCCAATGGCTAGGAGAAGCCGTGCCAACGCAGAAGAAGAGGCAAGGACTTCAGGCTTAAGTGCGCATTGCTGAGGGACACTTGCCTTTCTTTCGTCCTCCCCTGCAGTGCCCCACTTTAGGTGTTCAAAGAGTGACATGCTGTCTGGTTACTTCTCAGACACTGAGGAAACTGCGGTTTCACGAGCACAGCCCCAACAAATCAGGATTAGGTATACCTCAGCGGGTTTGGGTTATTGACGCTGCCTAGAGAATGATGAACCAACCAAGCAAGAGCAAGGCGGAAGCGAGGAGAGCAGACAGCGTCGATGTCGCAGCGGAGTTTTCTATGGCTTTTTTTATATTCTTCCAAACGTCCTCGCTGTACAAAAGTCAAGACATAAGAGATCAGACAGGCGGAGCTTAAAGCAGTAAAGCCACCTCCCACACCTCAGCACGGAAAGCAATCAAACACAATCTAAGAGGCCCTATGCAATCGAGAGTAAACATTGGAACAGCCTGGAAAAAAATGAAAGGGAACATATGCATTCGATATTAAAAAGGAACACGATCGTCCGAGTAATATGTGAGATGTCCTACAGAGAAACAGTTTGGACACAACTTGAAAGAGACTACAGCGGGCGAAGCATGTACGCACAGAACATGAAAAAGGCGCTCTGAACAAAACATAGAACAATCAAGGGAAGCTTCACTGCATGAGGAGGTGCATCCCAGAGGAGATCGCCATGGTATGTTATAAGCAACGTACGAGAAGGGCCTTTGCTGATCTACAAGCGCTGCCGGATTAGTGAGGCAAACGAGACCCGAAACCGTTCCGTCAGATGTAGAAAGGCGTCGGACAGACATTCCGGCCTCCTGTTCGTTTTGGGTTCCATCTTTGTGGGAAATGGGAACGGCGGAGGATGCTGCCTCCGGCTCGCTGCCGTGGTTTTCCTCGCTCGCTGACGCCGCAGATGGTTGCCTTTCACTTGAAGAGATTCGTCCTGGAGAACCGGAAGTAGTGGGACTACTATCGGAAGTAGTAGGCTTTGGAGTTGTGGTGGTAGGGCTTGTTGTGGTGGTCGTTGTAGTAAGTGGACACGTGAAGTAGGCGCAGTCGACTGTGGCGCTTTTGTTGGGGTTGAACAGGGCAACGAGCGAGCGGTTCTTGCTGTCCGCATACAACCCCTCTTTGTCGCCTTTGTACTCTCCGGGGAGCTCCTGGAAGTTCGTATGGGCCCCTTTCCAAAAGGAAACAGCGGCAGAGCAATCCGCCGTAGAACCCGTCTGAGGCGCGTAGGCGTAGGTGCCGGTGCGCTTGCTGTTTTCCGCTACTCCGGTCACAGCTTGTCCCTAAGCAGGTAGAAATCGAGAGACCAAGTTTAACGCCGTTAAATTCACAGAAACTGCGTACGATACACCCATGCATGGGGGCAATCAGACCCCCCCGAGAGGGACAGAGGCTCAGTCTACGGCTGCGGAATGCAGAATAGGGGCCACTAACCGTCTGTATGGCTTCGCAAACTTTCTTGATGTATTCGGAGTCCTTTATTGGCAATTTCTTCGTTTCGTTTGTCTCTTCAGTGAAGGGGTCGAGGGCGGCTTGCTCTCGAACTTTGTTGAAATCAGCAAGGCAACTGGCAGTAACTGCACACGGCCAAAACGACCACACCGCCGTCCAAAATTATTACAATTTATTTATTTTAATTCAGGCATACGGAATTTCGTCTTACTGCTCTTCCAACCCACCTGCTGACCCGTCCTTAGCCCCTGCTGCACTGCCCTCTGCACGGGCTGCCCCCAGGAGGGCGGCCCCCAGGAGAACCGAGCCGAACCCTTTCATTGCGCCAGTACGGGATTCAACGGAAAAATACCGAAATGTAACAGACTATTGAACTTTTGGCTGACAGTATCGCTCGGCGATGCACAGGACGGCTGCTCGCCCAACTGCGCACAGGCCTCTACCTCGTGCTGTGGTCCAGCCTTGGCCGGAAAGGAACCGGCGGCAAACAATGCGACCACAGGGACCGTTGCATGCAGGAAACAGAAACTTATTTCTTTATACCCATGTTAAAAACCCTTTTTAGCTTGTATCTTGCAAATTTAAGTGAAAATTAAACTCGATGGGATCGTTTTGCTTGTGTGCATGTAAGCCTTCTTTCTGTTGCACGGAAACGTGGGGTCACGAGCCCCAAATTTCGAAGTCGATTGCTCACATACAGTAGACACCCTACTCCGCTCATATGTACTTTTTAGAAGAAACAGATATTCTGCTCTTTCCGTTTGGCGTTCCTTCGTCCCGCTAGGCCACTATCCCATGGCACAAGCCGAAGTCTTCAGCACTCCGTTTACAGCACTTGCTCGCTATTGCACGCCCTTGAAATCGAACCTGCAACCCCCGTAATGAAAGCGATGCACTGCTGTGGGAAAGCGTCAGCCCCTTTAGGGGTCTATGCGTAGATGCCTGGCCTCTCGCTACGGCTAAAATGGTAGGGTGGCTAAATGAGCTGTGCATTGCCTGCCTAGATTTTGTAAAAGGTTTCTATAGATCCTTTTTCCCTTAGCAGATGATAAACACTGGGACAGTTTCTTTGGGAAGTCCCCTAGTGTGTCGCGCATTGCCCCCCCAAGCTTAAGAGGTTTCTATAGGTCTTTTTAAGGCCAAACTCTAGCGGACCCAGCGATGCTCTGCATGATCCTCGCAAGAGATACGCCCTGCGTTTCATTGTGCCCCCCGTTCTACCCTCGTCTCCCTATACCCATAATGAAGTCAGAGCCTGTCTATGTAAGGACTGGCATTTGAAACAGGCCAAAGGCCAAGAGGCAGGCATCACCGGCGCAGAAAGAGAGATGCAGAAGCTGCAGGCTCAAATGCACATTGCTGAGGGACACTTGCCTTTCTTCCGTCCCCCTCTGCAGTGCCCCACTTTAGGGGTCTAAAGAATGATACCCTGTCTGGATACTTCTCAGACGCTGAAGGAACTGCGGTTCCACGAACATACCCCGGAGAAATCAGGATTAGGTATACCTCAGTGGGTTGGGATCCTTCACGATGCCTAGAGAGTGATGAAAGAAACAAGCAAGAACGTGGCGGAGGCAAGGAGAGCAGACAGCGTGGAGGCAGGAGCAGAGTTTTCTATGGCTTCCTTTATGTTGTTCCAAACGTCTTCCCTGTGCAGAAGTAGAGACATAAGAAGGCATACAAGGCAGTCACGCCACCTTCTACACCTCAGCACGAAAAGCAATCAGGTCCATTCCCAGCGGCCCTATGCAATCGGGAGTAAAGGTTGGAAAGATGTGAAACAAAGTGCAACGGAACAGAGGCATCCTAGAATAAGAAAGAACAACTTCGTCCGAGTAATATATGTGATGTCCCACAGAGAAACAGCCTGAATAAAGCATGCAAGCGATTACACTACGCAAACCAGGTACGCACAGTACATGAAGAATGAGCTCTGCACAAAACGTGGAGCATGAAGGAGAAACATCACGGCGGGATGAGATACAGCCCAGAGGGGAACGTAATGGTATACTGTAAACGACGTACGAGAAGGGCATTTTCTCATTTACAAGAGCTGCAGGATTAGTGAGGCAGACGAGTCCTGAAACGGTGCCCTCAGATGTAGAAAGGCGTCGAACAGACGGTCCTTCAGGATCTGATTTTTGGGTTCCGTCTTCGTTGGAAATGGGGGCGGCGGGAGACGCAGCCGCGGACTCTCTTTCGTGGTTTTCCACGGTCGACGACTCCGCAGCTGGTTGCCTTTCACTTGAAGAGGCTTTTCCTTGGCCAGAGCTAACAGTGGGGGATTGAGGAGTTGTCGTAGGCTTTGGAGTTGTGGTAGGGCTTGTTGTGGTGGTCGTTGTTGTGAGAGGACACGTGAAGTACACGCAGTCGACTGTGGCGCCCTTGTTGGGGTTGAACAAGGCCACGAGCGAGCGGTTCTTGCTGTCAGCATACAACCCTTCCTCCTCTTTGTTGTACGCAGGGGGTAGCTCCTCAAAGTTCTTATGGGCCCCTTTCCAAAAGGAGACAGCCGCAGAGCAATCCGCAGTAGAACCAGTCTGAGGCGCGTAGGCGTACGTGCCGGTGCGCTTGCTGGTTTCCTCTACTCCGGTTACAGCTTGTCCCTGAGCACGTAGAAAACAAACTCCTCAGTTTAACGCTGTTCAACCCACAGGCACTGCCGACGGGAAACGTACGCATGGAAACTATCGGATCGCCCCGATGAGGACAGATGCTTAATGTAGGGAAGCGGAAAGCGGAATAGGGGACACTTGCCGTCTGCATAGCTTCGCAAACTTTTTCAATGTACTTGGTATCACTTGTTGGGATTTTATTCGTTGCAACTTCCTCTGCAGTGAAGGGATCGAGGGCGGCTTGTTCTCGAACTTTGTTGAAATCAGCAAGGCAGTTGGCAGCAACTGCACACAACCGAAAAGACCACACCGCCCTCCAAAATCGTTAAAATTTATTTATTTCGGTTAAGGCATATGAAATTTTGCTTCACTGGCCTTACAACCCACCTGCTGACCCCTTCTTAGTCCCTGCGCCACTGCTGTCCTCTGCACGGGCGGCCCCCAGGAGGGCGGCGGCAAGGAGAACCGAACCGAACGTTTTCATTTTGCTAGGGTAGAAATCAGCTATACAACACAAAAGCGTAACAAAGGCATGCAATTATGTCTTATTGTGCACTGCGAGGGTTCACACACAAGGCGGGTGCTCGCGCCACTGGCTACCGGCCTCTACCAGGGGGGTGGTGGTCCGGGCTGTGGCAGACAGGAACGGGAGGCGCAGCGGTGTGACAACAGCGACCGTCCCACGCTGGAAAATGGAACACGTTTCAGCCCCTCGTGTTGGAAGCGTTTATTTTGGTTTATGCCATGAAAATTTGAACGAAAATTGACCTTGATGCGGTCGTTCTGCTTGGGTCCATACAATCGGCGCCTCTCCTTGCACAGAGGAGCGTGAGGTCACAAGCCCAAGGCTTTGAAGCGATTGCTCGGATATAAGTACCCTCTTCGGCTCATGTTTATTATTAGGAAGGGACACACCCCTTGCCCTTTCCTCCTGGTCTGCCGTGGTCCCTCGAGTTTCCTTCCTTAAGGCATATAACGAGACCTGTAGCATTCTGCTTATATCAGAGCCCCCCAATCCCATGTAAGGGAAATCGAACCTGCGACCCCGGGTGTGAAAGTGGTGCGGTGTTCTGAGGAAACGGCCTTGTGTCTAGCTGACCGTGCTTGGCTGCCTGGTCTGTTGCTGTTGCCGTGCACAGTGGCGCGTGTGGGCTAAGTGAGCTCTGCATTTCCCACCTGCCTGTGCAAGACGTTTCTAAAAGCTCCCATTTTTCTAGCAAAAGACAAACAGAAAGAGGTTCTCTTTGGGGAGCTCGGCAGTGTGTCTTGCATCCCTCCCAGCTTAAGAGGTCTCTACAGGACTTCTTCCACAGCGAACAGTACTCTAGAAGAGTGGTAAACTCTACCAGGGCCCAGACATGGTCTAAGTAATCGTGGCAAGAGAGCTTCCCTCTGTTTCAGTTTTTCGTCTGTTTCACCCTCGTCACCTTTACGCCCACATTGAGAGCAAAGCTTGTCCATATAGTGACTTGCATTTGAAACGGGCCAATCTCTAGCGGAGAGGCCGCCTCAACGCAAAAAGATAGACGAATGGGCTACAGGTCCAAATGCTCAGAGATAAGAGGCATTTGCCTCTCTTTCTTCTCCCTTTGGCGTGCCCCATTTTAAGGGCCCGGGCAGTAACAACCTGTTTGATTATTTCGCAGACAATGTGGGAACTGCGGTTCCACTAAGCCCCGCAGCAAATCAGGTTTAGAGATTTCTCAACTGGCTTGGCTTCCTCACAAGGTCTAGAAAACGATGAAAGAACTAAGCAGGGCCAAACCAGAAACAAGGAGAGCAGACTGTGTGGAAGAAGGAGCGGAGTTTTCCATGGCCTTCTTTATGTTCGCCCAAACGGTTTCCCTGTGCAGAAACCAAGACATAACATAACGGAGAAACAAAGTATAAGCCAGTCAAGACACTTTACATATCTGACCACGAACAGCAACCAAGCCCAAGATCAGACGCCCTATGCAGTCAACAGTTTTGGTTGGCAAAATCTGGCACAAAATGCAGAGTAATATGAACATTCGAGAATAAAAGGGAACAAGTCCCTCTGAGTAACTGGTGAGACGCCATGCAGGAAAACCGCCTGAATACAGCTTGAAGGCGGATACAGCAGACGAAGGAAGTACAGACACCACGTGGAAGCAGTGCCTCGAACTAAGCAACTAAGCATTTACGACTAAAGAAAAACATCACGGCAAAAAACGATGCTGCTAAGTGCGTGTTTCCAGTGTAAATTCTAGGCAACGTACGAGAAGGGCTTTTTCCCAACTTGAAGAGCTGCAGGATTGGTGAGGCAAACGAGGCCCGAAACCGTGCCCTCAGACGCAGAAAGGCGTCGGACGGACGGTGCGGCCTGCTGTTCTTCTCGGGTTTTGTCTTCCTGGGAAGCGCTAGAGGTGGAGGGCGCGGTCTCCAGCTCGTTGCCTTGGCTTTCCACGCTCGCTGACGACGCAGCAGGCTGTCTTTCACTTAAAGGAGAGGTTACCCTTGAGGGGCCAGTAGGGGAAGGGTCAGCAGTTGTTGGCTGAGTGGTTGGTTGCGTGTTGGTAGGGGCTGTTGAGGTTGAGGTACTTGTTGTAGGGAGAGGGCAGGTGAAGTACGCGCAGTCGATTGTGGCGCTCTCGTTGGTGTTGAATAGGGCCACGAGCGAGCGGTTCTTGCTGTCAGCATACAACCCTTCCTCGTCGTCTTTGTACTCTCCGGGGAGCTCTTGAAAGTTCTTATGGGCCTCTTTCCAAAAGGAAACAGCAGCAGCGCAATCCGCGGTAGAACCCGTCTGAGGCGCGTAGGCGTAGGTGCCGGTGCGCGCGTAGTCAGCCACACTTTTGCTCACTGCTTCCCCCTGAACACATAGATGAACAAAAAAGTGCGTTTAAGGATGCTGAAGTCACAAACATTGCCGAAGGTAAACTCGCATGCACAGACAATCGGTCCGCTCCGGGGGGTCCAGTGTAGGGCAGAATCCAAAGTAGGGGCCACTTGCCGTCAGCATGGCTTCGCAAACTTTCTTGACGTATTCGGGATCATTTATTGGCATTTTCTTCTTGGCGGTTGCCTCGGCAATGAAGGGATTGAGGGCGGCTTGCGCTCGAGCTTTGTTGAACTCAGCAAGGCACACCGTGGTATCTGCACACGAGCAAAACGACCGCAGCGCCGTCCAAAATCACTGAAATTTCTTTATAGCGGGTGATAAATGATGTGTTTTGCCTCCCTTCTGTTCCAACCCACCTGCTGACCCATTTTGAGTTACCCCCGAGTTGGTGTTGTCTGCGCGTGCTGCCCCCAGCACGGCGGCGGCAAGGAGAACCGAACCCAACCCTTTCATTGTTCTAGGTGAAGAATCGGCAAGCAAACGCAAAATGTTAACAGGCTGTTGGACTTTCGGCTCACTGTTTCTTGCAGCGATTCCACAAGGCAGCTGCCCACTCAGCTGGGCACCGGCCTCGACCAGGGGTGTGGTCCAGGTTTCAGCGGCCAGGAATGCGAGGCGCAGCGATGTGACCACAGCGACGGTTGTGTGCTGGAAACACGCGTGTGCACCGTTACCCTCCTATTAAAAAGGTTTACGTTGGCTTGAACGGTTAAAATATGAATGGAAATTGGCCTTCATTCGATCGTTTTGCTAGTGTGCATGTGTGCATCTCCTCTCCTTGCTACAGACTAGCATGGGGTCACGAGCCACAAGATTCGTAGCGATTGCTCGGGTACAAAAACTACCATCTCCAGCTCACGTTTATTTTAGGAAGGAACAAAGCCTTCCCCCTTTCCGTTTGGTGTTCTGTCGCCCCGCTAGGCCACTTCCCCGTGGCAAAGACCGAAGTCTTCAGCATTCTCATTCTACCAGACCCCTCCATCACCAGTACGGGAAATCGAACCTGCGATCTCCGGAATGAAAGTGGTGCATTTTACTGGGAAAACTGCACCCTCTCCATGGGTCAGTGGGCAGATGCTTGGCCTCCCGCTGCGCCTGTGCAAAAAGGCGCGAGCGGCTAAATGAGCTGTATATTGCCTGCCCTAGCTTTGTAAGAGGCTTCTATAGATCCTTTTCTCCTTAGAAGATGATATGCACACGCGTGCTTCCTTGGGGGAAACCCCTAGTGCATCGTACATTGCAACTCCAAGCTTAGGAAGTTTCTAGGGGTCTTTTTTTAAAACCAAACAATACGCTAGAAAGTCATAAACTCTAGCGGGCCCAGAGCTGGTCTGGATAATCCTCGCAAGAAATACTCACTTTGATCCATTTTACCCCCTGTTCCACCCTTGTCTGCTTATATGCACATTGAGAGCAAGACCCGTCTATGTAAGGACTTGCATTTGAAACTGGCCAGAAGGCCAAGAGACAGGCAGCACTAACGCAGAAAAAAAGGTTGCAGGGGCTGCAGGCTCAAATGCGCATCTCTGACAGTCACTTGCTTTTCCTCTGTCCCCCTATCTACAGCCCCATTTTAGGGGTTCAAATGATGACGTCCTGCCTGACCGTTTATCAGGCACTCAGGGAACTGCGGTTCCACTAACATACCCTCAACAAATGAGGGTTGGATATACCCCAGCGAGTTTATATTCTTCACAATGCCTAGAAAATGATGAACGAAGCGAGCACTACCAAAGCGGAAGCAGAGAGGACAGACTGCGTCGAGGCGGAGTTTTCTATGGCTTCCTTTATGTTGGCCCAAACTTCCTCCCTGTGCAGCACAAAAAGTAATCAAGCCCAAACACAGAAGCTCCATGCAATCAACCGTAAAGGCTGGAAAAATCTGGTACAAAACACGAAGGAATATATGCATCCGAAAATATAAAGGAGCAAGTCCGTCCAAGTAATACGTCAGAGAAACAGCTTGAGTAGACATGAAAGCGAGTGTAGCAGGCGAATTATGTACACCCAACACATGGAAAGGGCACTTTGAAAAGAACACAGAAAAATAAGGAGAAACATCACGGCAAGAGGAGGGGCAGCCCAGAAGGAATCGTCATAGAGCATGTTATAAGCAACGTACGAGAAGGGCCTTTGCTGGTCGACAAGAGCCGCGGGATTAGTGATGCAAACAAGTCCTGAAAGCGTGCCCTCAGATGTAGCAAGGCGGCGGGCTGATGGTCCCGCGTGGTGTTCTTCGTGGGCTTCGTCTTCGTGGGAAGGGGGATGGGCGGAGGGTGAGGCTGCTGGCTCGCTGCTGTGGCTTTCCAGTGTCGCCGATGCCTCAGCATGCGGGGCATTAGATATTCGCTGCCCACCATCGACAGTGGTAGGCTGAGACTGAGTCGTAGGAGTTGAGGTGGTAGGGGTTGTTGTGCTGGTCGTTGAAGGAACAGGACATGTGAAGTAGGCGCAGTCGACTGTGGCACTTTCGTTGGGGTTGAACAGGGCCACGAGCGAGCGGTTCCTGCTGTCTGCATACAACCCTTCTTCCGTTTGAACGTACACAGGTGGGAGCTCTTGAAAGTTCTTGTGGGCCCCCTTCCAAAATGAGACAGCAGCAGAGCAGTCAGCGGTAGAACCCGTCTGAGACGCGTAGGCGTAGGTCCCGGTGCGCTTGATAGCCTCCGCTGCTTTGCTTACAGAGGCCCCCTGATCATTCCAAAAATACAAGCAAATGACTTAAACGCCGTTCAACCGACAGCAACTGGCAAAGATAGACTCATACATGACAGTCAGGTCACTGGCAACACAGTGTACAGCAACGGCAGGCGAAATAGGGGGCACTTGCCTTCCGAATGGCTTCGCAAACTTTCTGGATGTATGTTTCTTCTGATAATGGAAGTTTGTTACCGTCGTTTTTTTCTGCAGTGAAGGGTTCGAGTCCAGCTTGTTCTCTGGCGGCGTTGAAGTCGGC
This sequence comes from Eimeria brunetti, assembly GCA_000499725.1. Taxonomy (NCBI): domain Eukaryota; phylum Apicomplexa; class Conoidasida; order Eucoccidiorida; family Eimeriidae; genus Eimeria; species Eimeria brunetti. The sequence continues at coordinate 14,942 of HG712457.1, read as the reverse complement.
AAGGCACTCGGCGGTGGCTGCACACAAGGAAAAAAAACATTCCCGTTAGGAATCATTGAAATTCCCTTTGTTTAAGCTAAAAAAATTGTTTTTTCTGTTCCACCTTGCTTTAACTCACACGCCGACCCATTCGTGTTTTCTTCTGCTCCGAAGGCGGCCCCGAGCACGGCGGCGGCAAGCAGAACCGAACTGAGCGTTTTCATGATGCTAGGTGTAGATTCAGCAGACAAATAATAATCAATTAAAAACTTTAAAAAAACAGAAAACAACCATTAAAACCTATTGCTGCATGCGCCCTCACAGCGGCGCCGTTGGCCCCTGTTGCAGCGATAGTGAGGGGTCAGGCGAGAGGCGGCGGGCAGCTCCCATTCCACACGGCTGAAAAGCGATCCCACACCTGAAATAGGCGCAAAATCGTTAAGAATTGCCTTTATTAAATTGTTAAAAGCAAATATGTACAAGTTTACTCGCAGGAATAGCGAAGATGGGGCTTAACGGCCACGCCTTTTACACCTTCATTCGGCCTGCTAGAGCCACTCGTCTCCCCTCTGCGATCATCTGTCGTTAGCTGTGTGCCTGTACTCATCCCCTCATTATTGCAAATTCAGAGCTTTTAGGAGTCTGTAATTCACCCTTTCTTGCCTAGTTACACCGCATTCCTGCAACCCTTTTGTTGCGCGGCTTCGGGGGCTTTAGTACCCTTTTCTATGCTCCTCCGCAGGCTGACTGTAAATTGCCATCTGCTTTTCTATCTCGCAGTTGTTTACAGTGTTAGTGCATGCAACAAAGGAGGCTCGGTTGTGGCTGCACATGAGGCCCCCTGGCTCTAAGTAGGCACGGTACTTTAGAACCCTCTTCAGCCCGCCTCGCCTCGCACCGACCCAAGGTGTACTGAGCTGCCGCGTGGGCCTTCCAGCTAACTGAGAATAGTCTAAAGTCGACTCCCTAGGGCATCGCACAGCTATCAAACAGATACTTCAAGATCCTCGGTAGTCTGTTTGTCTTTGGGCTTTCTCTTGGGGCTTTTCGCCTTTCGATTGGGGACGACTGCAGTGGTAACTGAGCTGCATCCTTCCTTAGACCCATAGTATGGCTTCAGAGCCCTGCTCCAACTCTTAGCCAGTTTTGTTGCTAGACGGGGAGGAGTAGTCCAGCGTCTATGCACGAAGTTGTCGTAAAGTTATCGTACAACGATTACAAAGACAAATCACACACTTGATAAGACTTCTGTTTTCCCCCCTTCGGTGTTTGGACGACCACAGCTTTCTCACTGCAAAGTATTTGTTTCTGTCTTGAGCGGTATGGCCTCAGTAGGTTGCGACATTGTATCGCTGCGCAATAATACAGTACAACTTCTCCATGCTCCATTTTACTCTGCTGCTACTCTGCTTGGGGCGTCTGCTGGCCCCTTCCCAACTTCCGCCCTTCCTTGTCCAAATTGCTTCCGTTCCTTCCTTTACGCATATCGTCACTGTGGGACCCTAGGAAACGAGAATACTGCGCTAGAGGATTTAATAGCAGGTTTCAGAAGATCTTTTAACGGTAGAAGTCCCTTAGTGGCATCTGCAGGCAGCTCCTAAACACGTCGAAGGCAACTACACCCGTTGGCATCTGCAATTCAAGTTAGTGTGAGGCAGTTTCGGAACCTTCAGTGCAATATTTACTGCCGTTTACAAAGAACTTCCCGAATCTTCTCTTGTACCTGCTGTCGAACACTAATGTAATTTATGTCCCGAGTTAACTGGCTGCCGTCGCCGACCGAACTTTACGCGTTTTTTGTATTCTTTTTCTGGGACCCATATTCTGGAGCTGGACAGGGCGCTGCTGAGATGGAAGCGCAATATATATGGAAACAATTTATCAACCTTTATTTTTTACACTGCTGGGATACCCGCACCAAAACGCTTCTTCAACCTTAATAGCCGGGCGTACAGAGCCATGACTAATTAGTGGGCAGGCCGTTGGGCCGGGTCAATTCTACAGGCCGCGAGTAGGCAGCAGCAGCAGAGCAATGTGGCAGCAACATTGTGCTTGGTCCTTCCTGACTTTCTCTTCTTTCCTTTGTTCCCCTTTCTGGGTATTCTGGGTTGAAATGCCACAAGAGGGCGTATCCCCCTTCTTGGAAGTGTGGCGGGCAACCATGGCATGGCCTTTGTGAAGTTGGCGTTTGTGCATGCACTGGCCCGCAGGGTGACTATGACACGGCAGGCCCGTGCTTATGCATTAGCCACAGTGTTAGCGTATGCAGCATAGGAGGCCTGACTGTGATTCCACACGAGTCTGCCTTGCAAGACTAGCTGAGGCAAGGTGCGGTGAAATTGTGCCCGTCTCATTGGGAACCTCGTGCGGGTTCTTCGGCTTGTCTGCCGAAGGGGCCTGAGGCTGGTTGGAGGATCAACTACTTTCCAGGAACATTTTGCGAAGTCTCACCATAATTATCTGAAATCCACTGGAGCTCACGGTGGTCCTTCGATAAGATCAGAAACTCTGTATACTGTAGGTACTTTGTGGCAAGGCCGCCAGCTGCCCTTTGCTGTCGTTTTATGTTTTCTGTAGGCGAAACTGGCATATACAACCCATGAAAACGTTCATTCTACAGCCCGACCAATTTCAGAACCGTGTTCACCACCCTCCCGTGTTGCGGGGAACTTCCAATTTCTCCCCTCAGTAATGCGCCATATGGGGAATGCCGCTTGTTCACACTTCAACTTCCTGTTCCTTCTCCAGCCTGTTACAGAATTGCTTCAGGGGACAATCGCTGATGAAGCATTTATGCAGAAGTACCAATCTTTACTTTGTTCCCGTGCAGATGATGAGAGGAATCGGCAACCCTGCACATACCCTTTTAAGGGTCACTACAGCCTAGTCTAACACATAAGGAGCCAACAGCAGCTGCAGCTCTTTAGGTGCATTTTGAAGGCGAGGATACAGTTATAGACAAGCAGGAATAGGAATTCATGCACTGCCCTCTATCGTGCCACATGCCGCAAAGAAGGGGCCACATCCTATGAATTCTCCCTGCTATAAAACCGTTTTTCCTCATCGCCCAGGATAAATGTGCTGTTGCCTGAAAATATATCTACTTGTTTGCCGCTTTCCCTCCACGGGGAAGTCCTGGTCCTTCTAAACGAAGCAAGAAAGCAACAGGGCTGGCTGCCCAACAAGATTTTTCAAGGGAACATGCAAAATTCTCTTTGTAGCTCTCAACACATTAAAAAAAAGAATGTGCCCACTATGGGGTCCCGCAGCTGTACAGAAGTGTGAGACCCCCCCCCGCCTGCCCCCTCTACCTGGCGGTGTTACCGAGGGCATGCAGGGGCCCCGCCTTAGCCGAGTAGCGACTGTTAGAAAGTGCATGCAGCTGATGCGGGGGCTAAGGTGCCTTTATACCCCAAGCTTCTGGGGCCCTGCCCCTTCGCTATGGAGCGGGTGCAAAGAAGATGTACCCCACCCTCAGAAGCTGCCGCCCTGCTGCTTCAAAGGCGAACCTGCAGGCAGCATATTCAGCCGCTTCCCGACGACTCTACAGTGCCGTGGTCCGTTCTTAAATCCTTACTGGACCCCCACTGGACAACAGTATCTCCTGCATGCATGCAGGAGATACTGGGCAGCCCCAGACTAAGCAGCAGGGTCCCCTTACCTGAGCTGATATTATAGCGTTTCTCATCGAAGGGCTCATATGCCCTTTTTTGCTGCTGCGCTCTGGGGCTTGCGCACCTTCCATCTACTGACTAACAGGCAACATTTCCGTTCCTTTTTTCTAAAGCATTATAAGGCCGCTTAATGCCTTTACTTTTTTTAGGCAGCTAAGGCGGCAGCAGCTGTCTATAAGGAGGGGCCCTCCCTAAAGAGTTGTTATATTAGTGCCTTGAAGGGGCTGCCGTAGCCTTATGGGGTTGTAGGGCTATAAGAACAGAACCATAAACAGAATCTATAACACGATGCCTCTCCCTCCTAGTCATCTGGCTGCTGGCAGCAACAGAGCCAAGAAGAGCACAAGCTAGCTAGCTGTGTGCCTCAGTGGCTAGCCCTATCTAGCTAGCTGTGGACCAGCTCAGCTAGCTACCTAAAAAAAATATCATCATCGGGGCTTGCTGGCTCTCTGGGCCCTTGTGTAGGACCACCGTTCCCTTATTGCATGCATGCACTTGCATGTTTTTGTCGGCAGCCCCCTGCTGCTGCTGTTCCACGGTGCCAGCTGCCCTCTGCATGCAGCTACACCCAAAGGACCTCCACCGCCCCCGCTGCCTCCCCCACCGCTATGACCATTGGTCCCCAGCTGCCGGCACTCGTGCCTTGAAGAGACAGTCCCTCCATCGCAGCAGCAGACCCTGGCCAAACAGAAATGTACCGAGGGGCCACAACTGAGCGCAGGGGGGCCCGCCAAATCTCCTTCTTCTTGAAGCAGTCCACTAGTCGCAAACTTGCCCTGCAGAAGCCCCCCGCTGCCCCCTCAGCAGCAACAGCAGCAGCAGCAGCAGCAGCAGCAGCAGCAGCAGCAGCAGCAGCAGGAGCAGCAGGAGCAGGAGCAGGAGCAGGAGACTCTATGGTGGCTAGGAGGGCCAGCCCGCTGTCGTCTAAGGCCCCACATGTCATAACCCCTGAAGGTGAACTGGGCTGTACAGACACCTCAGGGGGGCTCCTGGGTGGGATCTTGCTGCTCATGCGGGGCTCCCACACATGCACTGGAAAAGCTGGGTCTATAGCATTTGCTGCATCTGCTGGTTCTGCTGCTAGGGCCCCACAGGTCCCAGCCGGTGGCAGGGGGCCCCCTTCACCAGCTATCCCACCCAGACCCCAGCGGGTTGGGTCCCTGCAGCTGCTGCCGCTGCTGCTGCTGCTGCTGCTGTTGCTGCCAGGTAGCCACACGCGGAAGGGGAATAGGGAGTCTAGTGTACCTGCTGCATAGCCCGTTGCTGCTGCCTCTGCTGCTGCTGCTGCTGCTGCTGCTGCACTGCCTCCGCGGGGGGCATTCTGCTGCAGCTCCGCTACGTTCGGCCTCTCGACCCCAATTTGCTTCAGCTGCTGCTGCTCCTGCCTGCGCAGTGCTGCAGCAGCCTGCTGCGTATGTACAAGAGCAGTTACTCGGAACCCCTCAGCAAACCCACATGCCCTGATGGGGCCTCGGGCCCCGTGGGGGCCCCCCGGGGGGGCCCTCCAGATGACACGGGTGGCACACCGCAGGTCCCATAGCATAACGTCTCCTGCAGCAGTCCCTGCCATGACCAGTGGTCCACTTGCTGCTGTGGCAGTTATCTCCCAGAGGGGTTCATCGAATATCTTATTCATCTGCAGCCCCACAGGCGTTATATTCCAAACCTTTACGGTGGCATCTGCGCCTCCCGAGATAAGGATATTCTCATTTCTTTCAAAACACAAACTCAAAACAGAATCTGCATGCCTCACACAACTATTCCTTTCCTTAATGCCTGCCCCCGGCATCGGATACAACCCCACCCCCCTGCTCCCGCTGCCGCTCCCACTGCTGCTGCTGCTGCTGCTGCTGCTGCTGCTGCTGCTGCTGCTGCTGCTGCTGCTGCTGCAGGCGAAGGCAGCAGACTCCAGGTCCTGCTGCGGCATCTGCAGCAAATGGATCATGCCATTAATATCCCCCAAAGCTAAAAGCCGGCAAGAGCCCAAGTGGGTGGCGCTGCTGAGGGGGCAGTCGGCAACTCTGCGGTGTATGGCCGTGGAGTAGCAGGAAATGGGCTGGCAGGCTGCTGCTGCTGCTGCTGCTGCTGCTGCTTCCGACGATCCGCCCCCCTCCTGCTGCTGCTGCTGCTGCTGCTGCTGCTGCTGCTGCTGCAGCAAACGGCCCTCCAACGCGTCGAAGCAACACAGACGCCCGTCCCGACCCAACACCGCCACCCAGCCCCTGCAGCAGGAGATGCTGGAGAGTCCTAGTCCGCGGCACCTGACAGCCAGCTGCTGCTGCTGCTGCTGCTGCTGCTGCTGCTGCTGTTGCCGCTGCGGCTGCTGCTGGTGCTGCTGTTGCTGAGCAGAAGGCATGGGAGAGCTGCCCGCCACTGAACTTCTGCCGTTGGTGCTGCTGCTGCTGCCACTGCTGCTGCTGCTGCTGCTGTTGCTGCTGCTGCTGCTGCTGCTGCTGCTGTTTGGCCACGCGGAAAAGCGCCGCCAGGGGGAATTAGCTGAGGAGACACTGCGGGTTTCAGGGGTCCACATAAGGCTGGCAAGAGCCATACCTGTCTCTGTTCGAGTTTGCTGCCCCCGCTTCTCTTCTTGCTGCTGCTGCTGCTGCTGCTGAAAGGACCCCTCCAGCAGCAAATGCAGCAGCTGCTGCTGCTCCTTCTCAGGCTTCGGAGGCGTCCTCCATATAGGGGGCACTCTCTTAGCAGCTGGCCCTAGGGGCGGTTGCTGCTGGCGCCTGGGCCGCTGCGCCTCAGCAGAAGCAGCAGCAGCAGCAGCAGATTCTGCTGCTGCTGATGAAGGCGGGATAGGGGCTATTGAAGGAGGCAACGGAGTTGGCCGAAGCAGGCCCGGCAGCAGCTCGGGGTGGTGGTATATGTAAAGGAACCAAGGGGTGTCAGCCCACATAGAGTACCCCGCATCTGCTGCTGCTGCTGCTGCTGCTGCTGCTGCTGGGGCGCTGCGTCTGTCCTGCTGCAGCAAATGCCGAGGCGCCGAACGCCCGAAGGCAAGCTCCCACTCCGAAGGGTCGAAAGGGGGAGACGAGAGCCTGCAGCAGCAGCAACAGCAACAGCCGCAGCAGCAAGTGCAGCGCCAGCAGCCACAGCAACAGCAACAACAGCAGCAACCGGTGCAACACCAAACACCGCAGCAGCAGCAGCGACAGCAGCAGCGACGACCGCAGCAGCAGCCACACCAACACCTACAACAACGAACCGCCAACAACAGCAGCAGCAGCCACGAAAGCTGCAGCAACAACAGCACCAGCACCACCGACGACAGCAGCAGCAGCAGCAGCAGCAGCAGCAGCAGCAGCAGCAGCAGGAGGACCTCATGGGGTGGGGGTGGGCGAAGAGCCTAATGGGGGTTTGTCCAAACTCCTGCAGCTGCACATCTCGTACAAGAGGAGGCAGCTGCTGCAGCAGCAGCGCCAGCCCCATAGAAAAGGAACTGGCTTGTGTGGCTGTGGGGCAGCAGCTGCCTGTTGCTGCTGCTGCTACTGCATCGACGTAGGTCAGGGGGTGGAACACGTTGTTCGCAGCTTGGGCCTCCTGCACCAAACACACAAACCCTAAACCCTAAACCCTAAACCCTAAACCCTAAACCCTAAACCCTAAACCCTTGGATTCTGGGTTTCCTGCTGGTTCCGCGAGAAACCCGCAGCTGGGGCCATTGAGCCCCCCAGGCCCCCCCCTCAAGCAGCTGCCAGCCTAAACCCTAAACCCTAAACCCTAAACCCTAAACCCTAAACCCTAAAAAGGCGTACCTTTCCCGTTTGCTTGTAGCCGAAGATGAGGTCTATCCAGCGGTGCAGCGCGCTGCTGCAGTTGCTGCTCTCGAGAGCAGCACGATGGACCAGCAGCAGCAAAGCAGGATCCCCTTCGCACCAGCCCGGCAGCTCGACATCGCCCAGGGTTTCTGCTGCTGCTGCTGCTGCTGCTGCTGCAGCTGCTGCAGCAGCACCCTGCGTGCCCGTGCGGTTCCCTGCTGCAGCGGCCGCAGCAGCAGCAGCAGCAGGGTCCTCCCCCCCCGCAGCAGCAAACAACGGGGTCCCTGCTGGCTTTGCTGTCAGCCTAATGGCAAGGCGATTGCAGAGAAAAGAAACGTCAAAAGAATAAAACTCTGGGGGCAGTTCTACGAATGTAGACTGCCCGCTGTAAGCCCCTAAAAGCCCCCAAAAAAACAAAAAAAAAGCAAAAAGACAGACACACACGCATGCATGCATGCAAAAGCAAAAAGACAGACACAAACGCATGCATGCATGCAAAAGCAAAAAGACAGACACAAACGCATGCATGCAAGGCAGCAGCAAACGAAACCCCTCCCTTCCACCAACGTGCATAGGGGCCAATGCCACAAACCCTAAACCCCAAAAGGCTTCTTTCTACATCCGCCA
>HG712452.1:2425-23677 GCA_000499725.1 Eimeria brunetti | reverse complement strand
CTAGGAGCATGGGCAGCGTTTGGCGTATATATATACCGGAGCTGCACTCGTGGTTCTCGTGGAGTTGCGGAGTTTGTCGTGCGCGTCTGCTGGCGCGGTGTGGTACAGCGTTCCGTATTACTGCTGTATCTCGCTGGCGTGTTCAGCAAGTATGCGTTTAGGGGCAGCATCATGTGGTGGGTGCTGTTCTGCGTTTGTGTGCATGTGAGGGTGTGTGTGATGGTAGGCTTGCTTGCGTACATGCATGTATTCATAGTTGTGGCCTTGCAGTGTAAGGAGGAATTGGAATTTATTTCTGTTGAGCTCCTTCTCTTTGGCGTTCACGCGCATACCGTTTTTTGGCGGTGCAGTAGGCCTCAGCAGCAGGCAGGCCGATAGTACATTGGATTCGAGTGGATGGGTGAAGGCTTGATGACAGTTGTTTGCAGATGGCGGGTGCAGCGAGGGGCTGGCCGGTGCCTATGCTTCACATTGTGTAAATGCTCTAATGCTCTCACGCCGGTTGCAGGCTACAACGTGGAACCTGTGCAATGCGATCTGCTTGGGGCGGTTTCGTGTTTGTTAACATTTGAAGCTGTCTGGGTGCAGGCTCGCTTGTGTATATGCCTGCGTTCACAGCTGTAAATTTGCAGGTTGGGCACAGATGCTAGTTTCTCTAGTTAGGTGTGTTTTTCTTGCGGCTCCGCGTATTAGGAAGGGTTTAGGGGTGTGGTAGGGGTTTGGTATACGAACGCTACATACAGGTGACGTCAGCGTATCGGTGGCCACGTTAGAGTATTCGGTCATCGGATGCAAGGTAAAGCCAAAGGTAGGCGAGCGGGTTCCACGGCAGCGCCAACACGATCCCTGTAAAGATACATGCCGCTTGCAGAGAAGGAAGTGAAACGTGCTTGTATTTGTAATACAGGCGTAAGGTACCCGAGGGTTTCTGGTTTGGCGTTTCGTGCTTGGAGTGAAGGTAATTACTGAGTGGGTCATGTCTTTGCCGGAGGTTCGCATCGCATAGCACGGTGTTGATAACACTGCAGCATAGTATTTGGGGACCAACGGAAACTTGGTTTTCTGTCTATACGCACATGACGGCCCAACCACGCCTTGAACATATCCGAAACTCGCTGGTCTCTGAACAAAAAGCGACTGGAGGAGGATGTGCACCCAACTGAGTGAGTTTGCCGCTTGTATTAGGGTTGGGCTTGGTTCGCATTCATTGGATAAAATCGTCCCCGTCTGCGGCTAGGAGCATGGGAAGCGTTTGGCAGATATAGAGCTGAGCTGCACTCGTGGTTCTCGTGGAGTTGCGGAGTTTGTCGTGCGCGTCTGCTGGCGCGGTGCGCTACAGCGTTCCGTGCTACTGCTGTATCTTGCTGGCGTGTTCAGGAAGTATGCGTTTAGGGGCAGCATCATGTGGTGGGTGCTGTTCTGCGTTTGTGTGCATGTGAGGGTGTGTGTGATGGTAGGCTTGCTTGCGTACATGCATGTGTCCATAGTTGTGGCCTTGCAGTGTAAGGAGGAATTGGAATTTATTCCTGTTGAGCTCCTTCTCTTTGGCGTTCACGCGCATACCGTTTTTTGGCGGTGCAGTAGGCCTCAGCAGTAGGCAGGCCGATAGTACATTGGATTCGAGTGGATGGGTGAAGGATTGATGATAGTTGCGGATGGCGGGTGTAGCGAGGGGCTGGCCGGTGCCTATGCTTCACATTGTGTAAATGCTCTAATGCTCTCACACCGGTTGCAAGCTACAACGTGGAGCCTGCACCTGGTTGGCCTCCATGCGTGTGAAGATGGCGGGATTGTGCAGTTCGTCTAGTTCCATCTATTGGCGCGGTGTGAGAGAGGCTTGGCTGGCACTGTCGTTTCGTCTTATTCTGCCCAGAAAGTATGCAGTTGGGAGCAAAGTGATATACTTGGGGCAGCTGTGTGTTTGTTTACGTTTGAGGCTGTCGGCTTGGAGGCTTGCATGTGTGTATGCCTGTCTTCATATTTGTGGATTTGAATTTTGGAGGTACGTGGTTGTTCCTTTTGTTAGGTGTATGCTTCTTGCTGTTCGAAGTAGTTAACGTGTTTTAGCGGCCTGTTGCGGGTCTGCTACCCGAGCCTTCACTGATTGCGACCTCGTGCGGGATCTTCCAGAATGTATGCACCTAAACCCAAGGTTAGGCATCTAGTGTGTTTATTCTTGAAGTTGTGTGATGACAGGCCTGCACATCTGTATGCATACATGTATACCTGTGGGTTTACAGTGTAAGGAGACGTGGGAATTTGTGTATCTCGAGCCCTTCGTTTTTAGCGGCTATGTAAGTAGGGTTTTTTTGTCGGTGCAGTAGGCGTCAGCAGTGGAAAGGTTGACAGTACAAGCGATTTGAGTGAATGAGTAAAGGATTGAAGATAGTTGGTTTGCGGATGGCAGGTGTAGCGAGAGGTGGGCCGGTGCCCATGCTTCACACTGTGTAAATGCTGTAATGCTCTCACCTCGCTTACAAGATACAGCGTGGAGCCTGTAGTTGGTTGTGTAGCTGTTGGATAAGTAGCGGACATGCACGCAAGTAAACATGCTGGGACTGCTCAGTTTGGCTGCGTCCTGCTGTTGGCGCGGTGTGGCAGAGGCTTGGCTGGCACTGTGGCTTTGTTTTCTTCTGCCCAGACAGTATGCACTGGGAAGCAAAAGTGATATGCTTGGAGCACCTATGAATTTGTCTACGTTTGAGGCTGTCTGGTGGCAGGCTTTGATGTATGTATGCCTGCGTACACATTTGTGGAACTGCAGTTAGGGGATACATGGTAGTTCGCCTTGCTAGGTGTGTTCATCTTGGGTGCCAACGTATTTGGAGTGTTTTAGCGGTGTGGTAGGGGTGTCGTATACAAGCACTGCCTAGTACAAGCGACTTCAGTGTATCGTTGGTGGAGTTATAGTATTTGATCAACGGATGCCAGCTAAAGCCAAGTGCGGCCGCTGTCCACGGTTCCGGCAATATGATCTGTGTAAAAGCAGATGCCGCTTGCAGGGAAGGACGCGGGGCTTGCTGATCTTTGTCTTAGAGGTGTAGGGCAGGCGGGGGCTTTTGGTTAGGTGTTCAGTGTTCGGCCGTGAGGGGATAACTGAGTGCGTCATGCTTTTGCCCGATGTCCGCATCTCATGGCAAGGTGCCGATACCATTGCAGCATAGCCTATGGGGACAAATTGGAACTCAGCCTTCTGTCTGCTCGCACATTACGGCCTAAACGCGTTTTGAACATTTCGGATCGAGGCTAGTCTCCGAAAAAGAAGCGACTTGGCGAAGACGCCGTATGCAGCGAGGTAAATAGGTTTTCAGTTGACATTAAGTTTGGGCTTCGCTCGCGTTATTTGGTTAAAATTATTCACGTCTGCGGGTTGGCGCACATGCAGCATTTGGTCTATATATAGCGGAGCTGCGCGTGTGGGCATCGTGGAGTTGCGGAGTTTGTCCGCGCGCGTCTGCTGGATCGGTGTAGCTGAGCGTTTGGCGTCACTTCTACATCTCCCTGGCTTGTTCAGGAAGTATGGGTTTAGAAGCAACGTCATCTGGTGGATGCAGCTATGCATGATTGTGCATTTGAGGCTGTGTGATGGTAGGCCTGCTTATGTGGATGCATGTACGCGTATTTGTGATTCTACAGTATGGGGAGATGTACCAATTCGTTTTGTTTGAGCTCTTTGCTTTTGGCGTTTAAGCGCGTACTGTGTTTTGGCGGTGCAGTAAGCGCCAGCAGTACAACGGTTGATAGTACACTAGATTCGAGGGAATCCGTGAAGGATAGATGATAGTTGGTTTGCGGATGGCGGGTGTAGCGAAGGGGGGCTTCACATTGTGTAAATGCTCTAATGCTCCCACGCCGCTTATAAGATACAACGTGGAGTCCGTAGTTGCTTGTGCAGATGTTGGAGAGGTAGCGGACGTGCATGCTTCTGAGCATAGTGAGACTGCACAGCTTGTCTGTGTTCGTCTATTGGCTCGGTGTGGCAGAAGTTTGGCTGGCATTGCGATTTCGTCTTCTTCCCAGGGAGTATGCAGCTTGAAGCAAAACGGTCGGCCTGGAGTGGCCTCGGGTGCGTTTACGTTTGAGGTTGTGTGGTGGCAGGCTTGCATGTGTGTATGCCTGCGTGCATATTTGTGGATTCGCAAGTTGGGAATACATGGTAACTCGTCTTGTTAGGTGAGTTGTTCTTGGCTCTGTGCGTAGGTAGAGTGTTTTAGCGGCTTGGTGCTGGTCTCCTACTCGAGGCTGTCTAGTGGAAACAAATTTAATTTATCGGTGGGGGAGTGATGGTAGTTGGTATACGGATGCAAAGTTAAGCCAAGGGCAGGTCGGGGTCGACGGCAGCGCCAGCACGAATTGTGTACAGACACACGCTGCTTGCAGGGAAGCACGTGGAACCTGCTGGTCTCTGTATTACAGGCGTAGGGCAGGTGAGTACTTCTGGTTCTGTGTTCGGTGCTCGGCGTGGAGGGAATTACAGAGTGAGCCATGTCCTTGCCCGAGGTCCGCACCTCACGACACGGTGTTGATAACACTGCAGCTTAGTATTTGGGGACAAACGGAAACTCGGTCTTCTGTGTAGACGCAGATGCCGTTTCGCCACGCATTGAACATCTCTGATCCCCGCTTGTCTCCGAACAAGAAGCAACTCAAGGAAGACGGCGTATGCAGCCAGGTGAAAAGGTTTGCAGTTGATATTAAGGTTGGGATTGGTTGATGTTCTTTGGATAAAATCGTGCACGTCTGCGGCTAGGAGCATTCAGAGGGAAGCGCGGTTCTCGTGGAGTTGCACAGTTTGTCCGTGCGCGTCTGCTGGGCCGGCATAGCAGATCATTTCGTGTCACTGTTATATCTCGCTGGCGTGTTCAGCAAGTATGCGCTTAGGAGCAAAGCCATACGGTGGGTGCGATTATGCGTTTGTGTGCGTTTGAGGCTGTCTGATGGAAGGCTCGCGTATGTATATGCGTTTGCGCATAGATAGTGCATATGTGCTGTTCTGCAGTGTAGGGTTCGGGTTCTTACTTCTTGAGGTGTTTGTTCTTTTGTGTCCGCGCGGGTAGGGTTTGTTGGCGGTGCACTAGGCGTCAGCAGTACAAATGCCGGTAGTGCATTGGATTCGAGTGAATGGTTGAAGGATTGATGATAGTTGGCATGCGGATGGCGAGTGTGGCGAGGGGCGGGAAGATGCCCGTGCTCCACATTGTGTAAATGCTCTAGTGCTCTCACGCTGCTTACAAGATACAACGTGGAGCCTGTAGCTGGTTGTGGGCTGTTGGATAGGTAGCGGACAAGCATGCGTGTGAACATGGCGTGATTGCGCAGTTTGTCTGTGTCCGTCTATTGGCGCGGTGTGGCAGAGGCTTGGCCGGCACTGCGGTTTCGTCTTCTTCTACCCAGGCAGTATGCAGTTCCGAGAAAGGTGATGTGCTTGGGGCAGCTCTGAGTGTTTTTCACGTTTGAGGCTGTCTGGTTGGAGACTTGCATGTGTGTATGCCTGCGTGTACATTCGTGTATTTGCAGTTTGGGAATACATGGTGGTTCGTCTTTTTAGGTATGCTATTCTCGGGTGTCTACGTGGTTGGACTGTTTTAGCGGTGTGGTAATTGTGCTGTATACAAACGCTGCATAGGGCAAGCAATTGCAGAGTATCGGTGAGGGAGCGACATCAGTTTGTTTTGCAGATGCCAGGGAAGGCGATGGGTGAGCCGGGGACGACGGCGCCACCAACACGAATTGTGTAAAGGCTCATGCTTTTTGCATTGAAAGACGTGGAAACTGTTGTTGATGGTAAAATCGTGTGGCGGGCGGCTATCTCTGGTTTGGCGATATTTGTTAAGCTGCTTCGTTTCCGGAGTGGAAGGAGCTCCTAATTCCGTCATGTTTTTGCCCGCGTTCTGCATCTGGAAGGTTGTTGATAGCACTGCAGCGTAGTATTTGGTGACAAACGGAAACTCAGTTTTCTATCTGCACGCAGATGACGTTCCAAGCACGCCTTGAACATATCCGGTCCCCGGCTGTCGCCGAGCAAGAAGCGACTGGAGGCGGACACCGTATGCAGCCGGGTGAATATGTTTGCAGCTGATATTAACGCTGGGTTTTGTCCGCATTTTTTGGTTAAAACCAGCTGCGTCTGCGGCTAGGAGCACACTGAGTATTTCGCCGATATATAGCAAAACAGGACGCGTTGTTATCGTGAAGTTGCGCAGTTTGTCCGAGCCCGTCTGTTGGCGCAGTGTGGCAGTGCATTTCGTGTCATTGCTATATCTCGCTGGCTTGTTCAGCAAATATGCGCTCAGGAGTAACGTTGTCTGCTGGGTGCGGTTATGCTTGTTTGTACATTTGAGTCTGTGTGATGGTAGACTTGTCTACGTATATGCATGTGTGCACTTTTGTACTTCTGCAGTGTAGGGTGTAGCGGGCTTTCGTTTTGGCGTCTACGTGGTTAGGCAGTTTTGGTGGTGCAGTAAGCGCTAGCAGTACAACGGTTGATAGCACATTGGATCCGAGTGAACCATTGAAAGATTTGCGATAGTTGGTTTGCAGATTTCGGGTGTAGCGAGGGGCGGGTGGCTGCCAACGCCTCAAATGGTGTAAGTACTCACCCGTTGGGGAGTAGGAAGTTATGCTTGTTGCTCATTGTATAGCTGTTGGGCTACGCGAGTGATGGTGAAGCCCCCGTGGCAGGCAAGTCTTTCTGGGTTAACAAGACTGGTTATGCAGTTCGGTGTTCGGAGTAGAGGAAAGTAGTGACCACACCACCACATTTTCGATAGCACAGGGAATCTCGGATCAAAGGGCGGGTAAGACCCAAACAAATTAGGCAGGCACAAGCGGAAGCCAGGCCCTAGCCTGCCTTCCGCACAGGATACTTTCCGTATGTATTGAACACTCGCAATTGTCGTTGGTTTTCCAACAAGAATAGACCCGGCAAAGACGACCCATGCAGCTGGTTGCATTGTCCTCCAATCGGTACTAGAAGTGGACTTTTCTCGATGTAGTTGAAATCTGCGTTGTCTGCCTGTTCGAGTCTACGCAGAGCTTGAAGCTGGTATAGTGCTAGCAAAACTGCTGATGCGAGCGTGGTGAGGCTGTGCAGTTTGTGTGCGCCTTCCTGCTATAGGGATGTGACGGACTCTCCCCGGATGCCGTTACGGCACACCGGTGCGTCCAGAGCGTGCCTGCATAGACGCAGAAGCATGTGGGCGCTGTCGCGATGGGTCCCGCCATCCTTCAGGTTGTATGAAAACATGTGGCACGAATGCACAGATGCACACATGCGTATTCATGCCGTTGGAGTGTGAGAAGGAACTCAAGTTTGTTTAAACTGCATGTTTCAACAACCTTGAGTCCCTTCGAAGGACGGGGTTGTGATGTGTCAATTCGGCAGCCTGCGCTTGCCACAGAGTGTCTGATACTACAGACTATATCAGTGAATTGGTGGCACAGTAACCTGCAGCGCATTACGTGATAGGAGCGAACAGTGACAACGCGGTGGTAGGTGTCAAACGAAGGTTAGGGCTAGATGTTTGCTTGGCTTGCATGGTGATAGTTATTCTATGAGAAACCACAATAGCGAGGGGCGAGTTGCTACCAAGTGCGGAGCCAATACGACCTTTGAAAGGACTAAAAGCACGTGTACGGCTGGATGCGGAACCCGTATCTTATTGTGTGGCTATTGTGTAACGCAAAAGAAGGCTCCTCTTCAAAGTGCATGTAGCTATTTGTGCCTTAGCGCGGCTACCTTGCTTAGTGGTAGGAGTAGGTGTACCTCGAATGGAAGAACGAGGAGCACATAGCCTGTTATATGGGTATTGCGTAACCCGCAAGCAAGCGCTCTCTATGGTACTGGGACGTACGTGTGTCTCAGCGCAATTGCTTAGCTGTTCTGTGGCAAGAGTAGGTGCATGTTATGGGTGTGTTGGTTTTATTCACTCGGGTTTGATATCTTAGGGTAAGGCGTTGAACACACTCCAACATAGCGTTCGGTGGCGCACGACGACTAGGCCTTCCGTCCGCTTGCACCTGACTTCCCAAGCACGGCTTGAGCATTCTCGATCCCCTATTGGCCTCTGAAGGACTGCCCTAGCAGCCACCTAAATCATTTTGTATTTGGCATCGCGTCTGGCCTTTGTTTGCGTTCCTTGGTTGAAATACGTTGCGATTCGCGAAAGAAGCATATGCTGTATTTGGGGGAAAGTAGCGGATATGCGTGAGCATAGTCAGGCCGTACAGATTGTCCGTGTCTGTATACTATCGGGGTGTGGCAGAACTTCCGCTGGATTGCGACTACGCCGTCCGTTGCCCAGGCAGTATGCAATTCGAAGCAAAGTGATCTGCTTAGAGCGGCTATGAGTTTTTACGTTTGAGGCTGTCTGGTGGCAGCCTTGGTTGTGCATATGCCTGCGTTCCCCATTTGTGGATTTGTAGTTTGGAAAAACGTGGTAGCTCGTCTTGTTAGGTGTGTTCTTTTTTGGGGTCTACGCAGTTGGATTGCTTTAGCGGTGTGGTAGGGGTGTGGTATGCAAGCACTGCCCATTAGAGGCGACTTTGGTGTATCGGTGGTGGAGTTATAGTATATGGTTAACGGATGCCAGCTAAAGCCAAGGGCAGGTCGGTGTCGACGGCAGCGCCAACACGATCTGTGTAGACACATGCCGCTTGCAGAGAAGGACGTGGAACGTGCTAGTCTTCGTGTTAGAGGTGTAGGGCAGGCGAGCGTTTCTGGTTAGGTGTTCTGTGTTCGGCGTTGAGGGAATTACCGAGTGCGTCGTATTTTTGCGCGAGGCCCGCATCTTATGGCACGGTGTTGGTAACACTGCAGCATAGTATTTGGGGACAAACTGAAACTTGGTCTTCTGTCTGCACGCCCGTGACCCAAACACGCCTTGAACTTTTCCGATTCTAGCTAGTCTCCAAACAAGAAGCGACTCGGCAAAGGCGCCGTATGCAGCCATGTGAATAGGTTTGCATTTGGTATTAAGGGTGGGCTTGATCCGCGTTCTTTGGTTAAAATCATTTACATCTGCGGCTAGTAGCGTGTGCAGGATTTAGCCGATATATAGCGGAACTGCACGCGTGGTTATCGTGGAGTTGCGGTGTTTGCCCGCGCGCGTCTGCTGGCTCTATCTCGATCGCTTGTTCAGCAAGTATGCACTCAGGCGCAACTTCATCTTGTGGGCGCGGTTGTGCGGTTGTCTCGATCGCTTGTTCAGCAAGTATGCACTCAGGCGCAACTTCATCTTGTGGGCGCGGTTGTGCGGTTGTGTACACGTGCGAGTGTGTTTGATTGTGGGCTTGCTTGCGTACCTGCATATGTTCACATTTGTGGCTTGACTGATGACAGTTAGTTTGCTGATGGCGGGTGTAGCAAGGGGCGGGCCGGTGTCCATGCTTCACATTGTGTAAATGCTCTAATGCTCCCACGCCGCTTACAAGATACAAGATGGAACCTGTAGTTGTTCGTGCAGCTGTTGGATTAGTAGGGGACCGGCATGCCTCTGAGCATAGTGGGATTGCACTGTTTATCCGCGTCCGTCTATTGGCGCGGTGTGGCAGAGGCTTGGCTGGCACTGTGGTTCTGTGTTCTTCTGCCCAGGGAGTATGCAGTTGGAAGCAATGTGAAGTGCTCGGGGCAGCTATGAGTGTTTTTACGTTTGAGGCTGTGTGGGGGCAGGCTTGCATGTGAGTATGCCTGCGTGCATATTTGTGGATTCGCAGTTTGGGAATACGTGGTAGTTCGTCTTGTTAGGTATGCCCTTCTTTGATGTCTACGTAGGTAGAGTGTTTTAGCGGTGTGGTAGGGGTTTGGTAAACAAGCCTGCCTATTACAGGTGACTTCAGCGTATTGGTGGTGGCGTTGCAGTATTTGGTTAACGGATGCCAGCTAAAGCCAAGGGCGGGCGGGGTCCACGGCGCCGCCAACACGAACTGTGTAGAGATACATGCCGCTTGCTGGAAAGGACGTGGAACTCGCTTGTATCTGCAATACAGGCGAAATTTATGCGCGTGTTTCTGGTTTGGTGTTTCGTGTTTGGAGTGGGGGGATTTACTGCGTGCGTCATGGTTTTGCCCGAGGCCTGTATCTCATGGCAAGGTGTTGATAACCCTGCAGCATAACACTTGAAGAAAAACACAACCGCGGCCTTCTCTCTGCACCCATCTGACATCCCAACCACGCCTTGAACATTTCCCATCGACGCTAGTCTCCGAACAAAAAGCGGCTCGCTTTTTGTTCGGCGTATTCAGCCAGGTGAATAGGTTTGCAGTTGGTATTAATGTTGGGTTTGGTTCGCGTTCTCTGGATAAGATTAGCCACGTCTGCGGCTGGGGGCGGTGTAGCAATGCATTCTTTGCTGTCACGATAGCGCGCCGTTTTGCCCCGGTAATATGCGCAGAGAAGCAAGGGCATTGGTAGGCGCGGTTTGGGGAGTGTCGCGTTCACCGTATAGCACTGTAGTTTAAGGGTAAGTGGGATTTTGTTTTTTTCTACTACGCCCTTTTCGGGATTGTTGTGCGGATGCATACGCGTTGATTGATCATGTTGCAGTATGCACAATAGCTGGAAGTCGTTTTGGCATTTTCATGCGCTTCCTGGTATCTGTTGGGAAGGGGTGTCTCAACATTAAAAGTTGAGTTCGTGGGGCAGAGTCTGACGTTTGTGTCATACGTTTGGTAGAATTGAGAGCCACGCAGGTTGCTTATCATGTATTATGTGCGTATGTTGGGGATATATCGTGTTATGTTTTGTTATGTTATGCTATGTTATGTTATGCTATGTTTCGTTATACCATGTTGTGTTACGTTATGTTATGTTCTGTTATGTTCTGTTATGTCATGGTCTGTTAACGAGCGTTGCGCAGGTCACTTATTATGTTACAACATAACATTATCTATATTATGTTATTATGTGCAACGGGAGAAATGCGAAGTGAGGGGAGCGGGCGTTGGCCCGGCCAACACCGCTCATGTGTATACTAATGGCACCTTCACGGAAGACGATGGACCCTGTTGCTCATTGTGCAGCTATTTGTTGAACCAACAACCTATGACACATGTCAAAGGTTCCGGGTTCGGGACATGAGATGAAGTGTTTCGTGGTAGGAATTATTCCACCTTATGATTGTGCAACACCTTGTATCCAGGGTAGGTGTGTTACGGCTAAGTGACACCCCAAGATGGTATTCGGAAGAAATCAAAACCTTGGCTCCCTGTTGCTACATAGCTGATGTTTCGAGCAGGTGTTGACCACTTCAAAATCTCGTTTGTCTTCGAACACGAGTCGGTTTGACAAGAGCCCCCCAGGCTCGCTGCTGCCTGTTTCGCAGTCGGTACTTAGCTTGGGCTTCGCTCGCGTTCCGCTGACTGAAGTTAAGCTGCATCTGCCGATATGAGTCTGTGCATTATTTGGGGGAAGTGTGTCGGGCCCGCGTGTGCTGGTGTCGTAGCATTGTGCAGTTTGTGTATACTGGTCTACTGCCGAGGTGTTGCAATGCTGTCCAGCTAGTATGCGCTTAAAAACCAAGCCGTCCGCGTGGGGCGGTTGTGCGTTTGTTCATGTCTCAGGCTGTCAAGGGCATGCATGCGTATATGCATAGCGGCGGGTTAAAACGGAGAAGGTAAACAACACAAATAGTGTAAAAACACATATTGGTCACCAGAAAATGCATGTAGCTGTTATTCATTGTGTAGGTATTGGGCAACACGAACGATGAAACCCGTGGGGCGTACGGGTGCTCCTGGTTTGGGAGGTTAGGAAAGCTATCTTCCCTTCGAGGCAGATGCAATGAGTGCGTCCATCACGTATTTTTGGTGGGGTTCGGCGTCTCACGGCAGCAGGGTGCTAGAACCCCAACCACGTTGGCAGGTGCAAGCGGATGCCACGTTCTCAGCCTCCCCCTGGCAGGTCCTGTCTCCTGTACGCCTTGAAGGCTATCTATTGTAGTTGGTCTTCCAAAAAAAAGAGGATAGCGGCAACATGTATTGTCCTGCAGCTGCTAGTCAGATTAGGCTTGTTAGCTTGTCTTGGTTGAACTTATCTGTGCTTGCTGATATTAGTATGCGCACTATTTGGCGTTGAGCTAGTGGACCTGCACGCGCGAATATCGTGGTGGTATGTAGTTCATGCGCTCACGTTTCCCTTAGCAGAGTTTCAAAGCTTTTGTGCTTTCTTTGGTTGCACTCTAGTGTCCCCAGAGCGTATTTGTCTAGCGTTTCAACTTGTATAAGGACAGATATGGATGAATATCTGCCCGTATAAGTATGGACAAGACGGGAGTGCCAAAAGCAGTTAGAAACGGTTTTGATTTAACCGTGCCTTTCTTTCGCTCTCTTCACGCTTAAGGTGTTTCAGCGCCGAGCGCCGGCATGCATAATGATAATGATAGTTATTCTGTGAGCAACCAATAATGTGAAGGGTGGATTGCCGCCGGGAGCACGGCTAGCACAATTTGTGTAAATGCTACTCGCACTTTGACGGATGAAGGCGGAACCCGCAGGTCACTGTGTGGCAGTTGTAATACGAACGAGATAACACAACGCGTGTTGCAGACACATATTTCTGTCTTGGTGAGATTACTTGGCTGTTTCGTGGTAGGAGAAGGTACAAGCTATGAATATTCCACGCCTCTGTGTTTTGTTCGGGGCAGGAGTGTCGCTGCAAAGTGTTGAGACCGCTCCAGCACATTTTCTAGGTAGAGATGGTCGGTAACCCATTTGCTTGCACATCGGTGACGATGTAAGCACGTCTTGAACCCTTCCGGCACTCGTTGGTTTTCGAAGGAGCGATTCGACAAGGTCACCCCATGCAGACCGATGCACTGTTCTGCAGTGGTGTCCCAGCGGCGGTTTGTGTTTTGTCCTCTGATAAAACTAGCTGCTTCTGTCGATGGCAACATATGCAGTATTTGGCGGATAACTGGCAGGCCAGCACGTATATGCATCCTTGTGCTGAGCTGCTCATGTCTTACTGTCTACTTGCATGGCGTGGCGGATCCTTCTCTGGCATTAAGATACCGCGCTGGTTTCTCCAGGCAGTATGCACGTGGATGCAAAGCCGCAGGACGGTTGCGTGTTTCTTTACACTTGAAGCTGTAGGATGGGAGGCATGCACGTTTATATGCATTCGCGCATGTTTGCGGCGCTGCGGTGAGAAGAGCGAGAGCTCATTTGCTTTAGCTGTGCTCACCCTCGGCGTGTTTGCGCGTATGATTTTGTTGCCGGCGGGGTACGCGCCAGCGAAACGGCATTACACAGTGTAGATGATTTCAATGAATCAGTGAGGAAGTTATGGAAGCTGGTCTGAGGACGACAACTGTTGCGAAGGGCGGGCCCAAGAAGACGGTGCAGCAAACACATTTTGTCTAAATAGTCATGTCCTTCCCAGGGAAGGACGTGGAGCCTGTAGCTCATTCTACAGCTACCGGGTGATACAAAGATAGTAGAACCCGTCACACATTTTTAACCTTCTTCGGTACCTGTCGGCATTGGGGTTGTAAAAACCCAACGCAGTTATCAGAGGCAAGCGCGAACCAGGCTGTCAGGCAGCATTCCGAGCATTGTATTCAGTACCGCTTCAACAATTTCGATTGTCGTTGGTCTTTGAAAAGGAAATGTTTCGGCAAAGGCGATGCGTGTATAACGCTGCATTGGCGTGCGAGTGGTAACGTGCCTAGGGCTTGTTCGGTGGCCGTGATGGAAATAAGCCCCATATACTGGTGGAAGTGTGCGCTGTATTAACCGTAGAGGTAGTGGACGCGCGCGTGTAAATATTGCGGGGTTCTGTACTCTGTGTGCTCCTGTGTCCGTCAGCGTTGTATTGAAGCCCTCGACGCCATTGTCATCGTTCACTGGTTTGTCCAGAGCATCTGCGAAAGGAGACCGAAGAACCTAGCCATAGGCGCACCTGGCGTTTCGACGTTTCAGTTTGTATGGACACAGGCGTGGATGTAAACATACGTGTGTGTATGTTAGTTTTTAGTTCTGTATTAAACGCGCTTGTCGTCGGTATCACCAGGGTTTAGCTGCTTTACCGCTGCAATCCGCGCTTTCGAGACAGAGTCTGACACTACAAACGATCTGACTGAACTGGTGGCACACCATATGTGGAGCGCAATGGGTGGTAAGAACAAACAATGGCAATGCTGTGGTTTTTGTCAATGTATGGTAGTATTAGAGGCTTACTCGACAACGCATGGTGGTAGTTATTGTGCGATAGACAGGATAACAAAGGGCGTGATTCTGCCGGGAGCGCGGCCAACATGATCCATGAAAAAGTCAAGAAACTCAAAGGAAGGAACGCAGGACCCGTGACGTACTTTTTGGCTATTCTATAACGCAAAAGATGGCGCCCTCCGTGGTGCAGGCGGTAGTCGTAAGTGCAACATATGAATGTGCGAATTCCACCTGTCCGGGTTAGGCATCTTAAAGGAAGGTATTTATAACACTCCAATGTCGTATTCGGAGGCAGACGAAAACTAGGCCACCTGTCTATGCGCAGATTATGTTCTGATGTTCCAAGCATGCCCTGAGCTTTTTTGATCATTGTTTGTCTTTGCACCAAGCTCGCGTTGACAAATACGCCCCACGCAGCCAGCTGAATCGTTTTGCAGTTGGTATTAAGCTTGGGCATGGGTGGCAAAACCTAGTTAAACACTGCAGTGCCTGCCGATAGAATGTATGGATGGCGGATAAGCAACGGATCTGAATGAGTGCGCAGCGTATGACTGTGCAATTTGTGTGCTGCCGCCTACTGGCGCGGCGTGGCTTATCCTCGCTGGCATCGCGATTCCGCGCTGGTCTGTCCAGGGAGTATGCACTGACGAGAAGAGTCATCTGCTCATAACGATTACGAGTTTGTGTCAGGCTGTGTAATGGCGTGCATGCACGTGTACATGCATATGCGCGTTTTCGTGGAGCTGCGGTGTGCAGAGAAGCGGGTATCCAGCCTGCTCAACCTGCGCCCTTTTTTGGTGTTTGCACTAAAGTGTGCCAGCGTTGGAGAGTGTTTCGCTCGGTGTGGAAAAACATAATGGGTTCATCACCCGTGTTGATCATATTCGTCATCTCAACGTATTAGATGTTGTAGCATTGCAAATACGTACGCAGGGACAAACGAAAGGCAGTTTCTGGGCCTGTTCTTGTCGTCAGGGGTTTTCTCTCGTCTTGAGCACATTCGATTGTCATCGGTCTTCCAGAAGACCGATGTCGAAGAAGCATGCTTCATTTATCCAGCTGTATTGTCCTGGATTGTCTTGGAAGCTCAAGCTCGGTTCCGTTGCCCTAGTTGAGATCAATTCCGCATCCAGACAGGGGTAAGCGTATCAGTAGGCAAAGATGGCGCGGCTGTGAATGCAGGTGCATTTTGGGGTTATGTATTTTGTGTTTGTCCGTGTATGGGAGCAACCGTTCAAAGGTGGGAGTCGTAGAGCACGCGTGTGGTCCTGGTTGGCCACGGTTAATCAGTTGTTTTTGTTGTTGTAGGAATAGGTGCAGCCTACAAATGGAGCAACCAACCGAATGTACCACGCCCTTCTGTTCGGGCTAGGTGCCGAGGGGCAAGGTGTTGGTACCCCTTCAACATAATATTTGGAGACAAGCGAAGAGTGCATCATCCGCCTGCACGCATGTGATGTTCCGCGTACGTCTTGAACTTTTCCGATAGTCTGCTAGTCTGCAAACAGGGAGCGACTCGAGGAAGACGCCTCGTGCGGTCAGCTGCATTGTTTTGCGATTCATCTTAAGCCTGGGAATGGTTTTTATTCTCTAACAAAGTTCTGGCTTGTTTTCCGCCAACCATATATGTAGCACTGAGCGGTTAAAGTCTAAATAGCGGGTCTGCTTGCGTAAGCACTGCCCAATTGTGCAGTATGTACGCATCCTGCTAGCGCGGTACGGCAGAACTTCCGCTAGCGACCTCGCCAGATTTTGTCAGGACAGTATGCTATTAGACGAAATGTCATCTGCTTGGAGCGATCATGAGTTTATTTACTTTTTTTGCTTTACGGTCGCAAAGATGCACGTGCAGATGTATGCGTTCACAGTTGCGGACTTGCAGTTCGGGAATAAGTGGTACTTCGTTCTGTTGGTGTGTTCTTCTGTAGTGTCTACGTGGTCCAGCAGCTTTAGCGGTGTGGTGCGGGTTCGATACACAAAGCTGCCCAGTGCAAGCGATTTCAGTGTATCGGCGGTGAAGTGGCGACAGTTGGTATATGGATGGAAGGTAAAGCCAAGGGCGGGCTGGAGCAGACGGCTGCGGCAACAGGAATAGTGCAATTTTTCACGCCGCTTGCATGAAAAGATTTGAAGCGTGTAGCTCAGTGTATATCTGTTGGCTAGCACAAAAGATGGTGAAGGCGTAGGGCAGGCGCGTATATGTCTACAAGCGCGTTTCGTGTAGCTGTTTCGCGTTCGGGGAGCGGGGGTCATGGCATAGTGGTGGTCGGACTACAAAACCTTAAGCAGGGACGAGCGGAAGGCAGTCTCTCTCTGCTCTTGGTACATGATGGTTCTTGTATCGATTGTCGCCGGTTTTCAGACGAGCAGAGATATGACAAAGACACCCCAAGTACCCAGTTGCACTGTCCTGCATTGACTAGTAATCCACACTCTGGGTTTATTCGCTTGCCCTGGTTGGAATTGCTTCTGCCTGCCGATAGGGGTACGTTTGTGATTAGGCGGAGACGCAGGGGCCCTGAATGTGTGAGCATTGTGAATATACATAGATGTATTTTGTGTGCGCACGTTTATGGGCGCGGCGCTTCGATGCTTCCTTCGCTGACACCATAGCGAACTGATTTTCGTAGAAAGTACGCGCTTAGAAGTAAAGTCGCTGATTCGGTGGGGTTTCGGGGAGGGTTTCGTCGATATCATGTATCTGCCGTGTGAAAGGTGACTGCTTGCTTTTTTCTTTAGCTATGCTTTTTTGAAGTCAATGCGTACCAGCCTGCGAGCACGTGAATAATGCTGCTGTATGAGGAAAGGCTAGAGCTAGTGTTGATTAGTTGGTACTCGTCTCGGGTGTATTCTGGGGAGGTTCGTTTCGACGATGGATAATGCGTCGGTTTTACGGCGTCTGACATTTGAGCCACATGCACTGTAGTATTGATGAGCGCCCCGGTTACGCATAATGGTAATATTTGTGCGTACGGGGGCTAAGGAGGAAGGCAGGCCGAGGCCGGCGCCGCGGTCAATGGGAATCGTAAAGATAGTCGTGGCATTTGCTTAGGGGAAAGCGGAACTCGTCGATTATTGTGCAGCCTTTTGTTAAACGAAAGGAATGTGGAGGCCATAGAGCATGCTAGTGTTCCTGGGTGGATGGACAAGGTTATTTAGTTGTTTTGTTGTGGTAGGAGTCGGCGCAGCCTGGGACTGTACCACGCTCTTGTGTTCGGGCTAGGTGTCCAGCGGCAAGGGGTTGGCTGCCCTTCAACATAATAGCTGGAGACAAACGGAAGGAGGGTCATCCCTCTGCACGCACGCGACGTTCCGGGTATGCCTTGAGCGTTTCCGATATGCGTTAGTCTGCGAAGAAGGAGTGACTCGAAGAAGACATCTCGTGCAGTCAGCTGCATTGCTTTGCGATCCATATTAAGCCTGGAAGTGGTTTGTATTCCCTGATCAAAATCCGGCTTGTTTTTCGCCAGAAATATATCTAGTAAATGGCGGCTACCTAGCGGTCCTCTTTGCGAACGCAGCGCATAACTGGGCAGTATGTACGCATCCCTCTGCTGGCGCGGTGCTGAAGAGTCTTCGCTGGCAACCTCGCCAAATTTTGTCCGGGCAGTATGCACTTAGAAGAAATGTCATCTGCTTGGAGGCACGTCATCTGCGTGGAACAATTAGAAGTGTGTTTACGGTTGATGGTTCATGATCGCGAAGATGCACGTGCAGATGTGTGCGTGCGCTGTCTTGGATTTGCAGTTCAGGAATAAGTAGAAGTTTGTTTTGCTAGGTATGTTTCTCTGTAGTCTCTCCGTGGTTAGACTGTTTTAGCGGTGTGGAACGGATTGGCTAAGCAAAGCTGCCCAGCGCAAGCGCTTTCAGTGTACCTGTGAGAAAGTGGTGATAGTTAGTGTAGGGATGGCAGGCAAGACCAAAGGCGGGCTGTAGCAGACGACTGCGCCAACACGAATAGTTCAAATTCTCATGTCGTTTGCAGGGAAGGACTTGGAGGCTACAGCTCAGTGTATAGCTGTTGGGTAGCACAAAAGATGGTGAAGGCGTAGGACAGTTGGGCAAATGTATCTACGGGCGGTTCGTTTAGCTGCTTCGTGTTCGATGTGGGAGCAACTAATAACTTCGTCACATATGTTCGGTCATACTTGTCGTTTCACGGCATAGTGGTGATCGGGCTACAAGACGTTAAGCGGGGACACGCGGAAGGCAGTTTCTGTGCCTCCTCCTGGGACATGAGGGTTCGGGTCCGTCTTGAACGCTTTCGATTGTCGCCGGTCTTCAAACAAGCAGAGATATGACGAAGACGCCCCGTGTATCCAGTTGACCAGTATTCCAAACCCTGGATTTATTCTCTTCCCCCGGTTGAAATTGTTTCCGCCGGCCGATAGGGAAACGTTTATTATTAGGCGGAGCCTTGTCGGCCCTGAATATGTGCGCATTGTCATGTTATGTATTTTGCGTCGGCGAATCTAGGGCAGTACGGGCGGGGCGTTTCGATGCTTTCTTCTTTGTCATGGGAGCGCTTTGCTTTGCGTAGAAAGTATGGTGTTGGGTAATTAGGTGTTTTGTCTTATGAGTAGGTGCAACGTGTGAATGCCCGGTACCTTCTAGTTCGGGCTAGCTGTTCCAGTCTATAGTGTTGACAGTGCTCCAAGGTGGTATCCAGATATCATCGGTACGCCACCTGCCAGCATGTGTGTAATGGGTTCAGAGCGCATTTGACGTCTCCGATTTCTGTCGTCGTCGGAGGGGTCCACCGGTGCCCGCCCATCTCACCAGCAGCATCATTTTTCGGCTGGCATGAAGGCTGGACTTGGTTCGCATCCCGTGGCCAACATAGGCCTCGCGGACTCGTTTTTATTTTTGCCGTGTCCTTTCTTTAAATCGAGGCGAGTGGAGTATTTCAGTGCCAGAAGACGTGTCTGCAGCGTAGAGTCAGACACTATAACCAGCTTCAGCAATTTGGTGTTCCAGTATTTGTGGAGCACAGAATGGGACGCAACGCCGATTACGCGGTAGTGAGTCCCCAACGTACATGAGTATTGGCTGATAGACTGGTTATGTTTGGTTGTAGCTGTTCTGCGAAGAACGGTAGTGGCTAAGGAGAGTCTAGGGCCGACGATACGTCCAATACAATTTGTATACTTACTAATTGCCCCTATCCTGAAGTGCGCCACACCTGCAGCTCATTGTGTGGCTACTAGGTAACACACAAGAACACGAAACCCGTAGTGCACGCGGGTGTGCGTGGTTTGTCAAGGTTGCATACGCATTGTTGTGGTAGATGTTGCTGTTCATGAATGTGCCACTCCTTCTGGCTCGAGTTAGGTATCTCACGACAAAGTTTTGACAGCACAGCAGCATCGTATTCAGACTCCAACGAGAAACAGGCCTTTGAGCAGCACGAATGGGATGTGTTAGGTACGTCTTGAACATTTCCGATTCTCGCTGGTTCCCTAGCAAGAATCCATTCGATAAGGATGAGTATAGGTGTTCGCCGCCACGTGCATATTCCAGGAGTTGATGTACAGCTCGCGTTTGGTTCGCCTTGCGCTAGTTGAAATGAGATCCGCATGCAGACAGGAGTATACGCATTACTAGGCGGATATCTAGGGGACCTGCGCATGTGAACATCGTGGATATATATAGCCTCTGTGCACGCGTCCACAGGAGCGATGTGGCGAGCCCGTCTTTGGGGCCCGCGCCCCGCTGTGCCTTTTACATTTACACCCGCGCAGCACTGTCACGGGCAACGCCACCTTTCAGGATGTATGAAAGCGGGCATGGATGTCAATCAGCGAGCGAGCAGGTTTCTTGAGTTGCAGAGTGAGATTAGTGGGAAGTCTTGCTGCTTTTGGCCAGGCATTATTTGGCTTGTCCATGGAAAAGCTGGTTCAGCGGTGGGGTTCGCGGATCGCGAGTGCAAGACGGAGCCTGACACTAGAGATGATTTATGTGAGTTCGAGACGCAGTATATGGGCAACTGAATATGTGATGGGAGGCAGCAGTAACAATGTGGTGGTTTGTGTCCAAAGTTCACGAGCGTTGAATGCCTGGCCAGCTTTGCATGATTAAACCAGAATCTGGGGCCCGGCAAACGACTGATCCTGATGGCGCGATTAGGACGAACTGTTTAAGTCCTCGTAGCGCTAGCGCGAAAGAAGCCAGAGCCTATAATTCACTGTGTGACTAGTGTGCAATGCACATAGAAAGACTACCCGTATCGCAGCTAGGTTCTTCTGCCTTAGCGAATGTTCACACCTGTTTATTGACAGGTGTGTCACCCTGTTGCGCCCCGGCTGGGTATTTCACGAGAAAGAAATGATAACACTTCACGACCGCATTGCCGGCAAACGAACGGTAAGCCGTCAGCCTGCATGCGAGTGATTTTCCAAGCACGCTTTGCGCCTTTCCGGCCACCGTTGGTGTCCATGCAAGCAGCGATTCGACAAGGGTGCGCTTTCTAACAAAGTGTATTTATTTGCGGCTGTTATTACGCTTGGACATGGCTTGCGTAGGCTGATTGAAATACGCCTCGTCTGGAGATAGGCCTACGCGCAGTACCTGGCGCAAAAGGAGCGGCCCTGAAAGTGTGAGCATTCTGACGTCGTGCAGTTTGTGTACGCCCGTATACTGCTGTGTTAAGGTGGAACCTTGGCTGTTACCGCGATCTGCTATGGGATTGCCCAGAAAGTATGCATGTTCCTACATGGTCATCTTCTCAAACCAGCTGAGGATTTATTTAGGGCCGGAGCTGTCTGGCTGCAGACATGTGTGTGTACGCATGCATGCGCCTTTGTGGGCCTACAGTATGGAATGTGGAAGTTCATTTTTCTGAAGCTTGGTTGCTCTTTGTTCCGTTCGTGCGTATCATATCTTGACGGTGCAGTACAGCTTTGCGGGACGAACCCCGACATTCGTACTAGGTGTTCTGTAACGCTGGCCATCCCAGTTTTGCGCGGTGCATGTTGATTTTGGGGTGCGAGGCGTGCGATGGCCGAGGTTGCGCCAGCATGTTGGCACAGCCCATATGAATTGTGACGGCTTTTGAGGCGCGTTCCGGAGGGAAAGCGGAGCTTGTAA